>CANUEY010115078.1:0-19498 GCA_948099555.1 Croton setiger
TATATATATAATCGAATACTGTAATCGAATAATAATCGAACTGTTCGCGAATATTCTCAAATAATCGCTGAATCGAATTTGAACTTTTATTTGATGTTTGAGTCGAATACGAATCCGAATTCAAACATTACAAATATCTAAACAAATTCGAATTGAACCTATTACTGTTCGATTCATTTACAGCTCTATACCACTACACCAAAAAGACTACCAAATACCATTGCCACGTCAATAGTTGAAGTGGGTAAAGTAAAGACAAAAGACTAGGGTTGAGCATCGGGCGGGTTTGGGATGGGTTTCCTAAAACCCGTCATCACTCCGCACTCTGTCTACCGTGGATTGAGTTTTTCGGATCATGAATCGATTTAAATATTTAACAGGTTTATCCGTGGTTTTTTCATTTGAAAAAAAAAAAATTAAGGAAAGGTAAAAAAATTTTTGAATATTTTGATGTATTTAAATGGTAAAAAAAATTGATTAAGTACATGATATATCATGTATATTCAACTATTCAATTAATAAAAACAACACTTCCTACTTCTACATTAAACCTTCATTTGATTAATTAAAATATAATGTAAAATAATATATATAAATTATTTACAAATTTCAATACAAATATATTTTTATAATATTCTTTATAAGGCAACATCCACATAATCATTTATAGTTTAAAAATATTTATAAAATTATAATATTATTCTCAAAGGAGACTGATATGCTAAAACTCATCTCCACCTTAAATTTGCAGCGGATTGCATTATTAAAATTTATATCCGTGCCTCAACGGATCAGATTGCATTATTAAAATTTATCTGTGCCTCAACGGATCGGATTGCATTATTAAAATTTATCCCTGCCTCAACGGATCAGATTACATTATTAAAATTTATCTGTGCGTCATGGGATCGAATAAAATGTGAACGGTGCAATCCTATCAAATACTGCGATGGACAATCTGGAATGACAGAAGTACTCCCACGGTACCGTTAAAAGCGGGTCCCAATCTGACATCATGTTTGATTTTGGGTTGTGACAATTGTCCGAAAGAAGGAAAATGAAGTGACAGTGTGAAATTGAAAATACCGCATTCGGAGAAACTTTTGTCTTTGGAAATAATTGAAGAAGTGGGGCGCCATTATTGCACTAACCTCTAAATTTGGGCCTGTTTTGGTAGTATTTTTGTTCAATAAAAAATATTTTCTTTCCTTAAATTATGCTCCTCCTTGAAATAAGTAATTTTTTTGATTAAATAAATAATTTAAGTATTATTATTATACTATAAAAACTAAAAGTACTCCACTAATGTGTTTTTTTAGGCAAAATAACATGTGTTTTGACTCAAGGAAACTGGCGTTTTTGATTAAAGAAAAAACTGCATAAGTTTCTCTAATCTCTATTCAAATTGTTTGAATAATAATAATTTTTTTCTTTGCAAATCAGATCTTTAAACAAAGTTCTGGTACAAATACGTGCGTTTTTTTTTTTTTTTGACGAGAAATACGTGTCTTATGAGTTAGTAGGACGTGATGCTTGGGAATATTATTAAAAAAATACATAAAATTTATAAATTTGGAATTTTACATAGTTAGTCTACTAAATTTTACTGGCCAACATATTAGCACCATAATTCATTAGCACCCTGAATCAAAATATCATGTTATGAGTCATTTTACTTTCAAATATTTACACACAAGCACGCTCCGTGCATGAGAAATTGGAACGTGACTCTCAAACGACGGCATGCATGTGGAGGCAATATTTACCTAAGCCAAATGGATCAGAACGGCGTCGTTTTCGTCTTTCCTCTTACTCCTCTCTTAAGCATTCCATCAAACACCTGGAACGCATTAGCTTTTTGGACCTTACTACATGTTCTATCATTCTACTGCTCAATCCAATCTCTTGGAGCTACACCAACCTCTACTACTCTAATATAACCTCAGAATTATATCCAACTGTGAGAAACACAATTCATTTATAAACTTTTTTCAATGCATCATAACTAGAGCTAAATGTTGGTCTCGAACATGAAATTGTAGTTCTCATGTGAATGGTGTTTCCTGATGGGCATTTCATCAAACAGTTGGTACGTTGATACAAATCATTCATAAAGTAAATCACTTCTCCCCTGTAAGTGATAGATTGTTCCAGAAGGCTTATGCTTGCTTTTCATCCTTCACTTCGTATAATCTCCACATTTTAGCGAACAATCTAATTATAAATCCAAAATTAGTTACACCACGACTGTAACTTACCTTGAAGAAAATTAGCCCTTTACTTCTACAAATATTTATTTTTGAGGAAGAAAAATTTGAAGCTTCCAACTGATCATTTGGCATTGGCGATTTTGTATAAGAAGAAAGTATGTTTCCGATGTTGTTACCTCGGCTACACAAGCTGATCTTGCTCCATCCTGGATTGAATATGTGATATCTCTAGCCAAAGCACAATTTAAAGCAAAGGATCTTTCAAAAAGGTTAGAATAGATGAAACGGTATTACACTGAATTTTTTGTTTGAATTCTCTAATATATGAAAGATGGTTCTCTTACTGAATTCAAAAGTAGCCACACCACCGAACTTTTTGCTAGATAAGCTGGCTCTCTTACTGAATTCAACTTGGTTCGTGGGACATGGGTCTCTCACGCAAGACACGCAGGAGCTTAATTCATTAGCTTTGTGAGACCAGCGCTAACCAGCATCATTGCGAGGCTCATCATATTCTGATGACTGATATGAGAGATCGGCATCACTTAAACTAACTTCTTCATCAAGAAGTTCAAATTGCTCCTCTACTAGTAATGGTTGCTTCTATAAGTACTAGTCAGAAAAATAAGAAGAGATGGAAAATGAGTTTGTGAAGTTAGGGAAGGGAGCCGAATAAGAAATCAAGAATATATTTGTAACAGTGGTGGTAACTGTTGTTGGTCTCTTGCTGGTAGCAGATGTTTGATGAAATGAGTGAATGAGGAGTAAAAAAAAAAAAAGAGATAAACCAACTCGATATTCTAAATTTTAAATGCAATGACTCAATTACGAATAATGTTACGCTAATTCTAGAATACTTCCTCCTTGCCCGCCGAGACAGAAACCCTTATCCTAGTTTGATTTGGAATCACTTCCTTAAACCATCAAATAGGCTATCCTAACCCCTATCAATACCATTATTCAGCTTCAATTCAAGAAATGACTAGACATCAAAAGCTCCAAAAGAACATATAGTTTTCTCCTAAGATATTGCCTATACAAATTTTCGCTCTCTTACTACTGCTGTAATTAATTTTCTTGGGTTCCAAACCCACATATTCAAGATTCTCTCATATCTGGTCCAATAATTGGTGCTCAAATATTGTGTTCTAACTAGTTTTTCAATTAATATCTTCTCACTCGTCATCTAATAATAATAATAATAATAATAATAATAATAATAATAATAATAATAAGTAATTGAATTAATTCACAATGATATGTGAAACTACAATCCGTTCATATCCTGAAATCTACAGTCCGTTCATATTTTGAAATTAAAGCATATAAATATTGATAGATTTGAGGTTTAAGCACAAGTTGTGGGCTTAATAAACCAAAAACTTTCTTTTTCCTTTTCTTTAAAGTGATTTACAATCAGCTTCAAGCTAGTTTAAAAGCATGTTTACAAGCTATTTTTGCTGGTTATTTCAAGTTTATAGTTGCTTATTATCAGTTTATTATTTTAGTTTTTTCTTGTTTACGTAGTTTTAATTGAGTATTTTTCGTGCAACAGTAATTCTTGGGTTGAAATTTGAGGAAAAATAATTAATCCACATTGAGCCGTCGAGATCTGAGATATATGGAATTAATTTCTCCTTTTATTGTTTCTTTCAGTGATTATTTGTGTTATACATTATACAGTATTATTTTCTCTTTCAATAATCGAATTTCCCCTTCAAATTAATTCTATTCTTATTCTTATTTTTATCTCACATTTTGAAGACCTAATCTCTAAATTCACTTTGTTTCCAAAATAGTGTCTTTTATAAGAAAATTAGATTTTCTGCATTTTAAATTATATGAAGTCACTGTTTTTATAAAATTAGGGTTTTACTTAATTTCTTTTTTTGGAATAATAAATAAATGTAGTCAACCTCTCGAAATATTTTGTATGTTTCCCGAACCTCTTTTCTTTAGTTTTTTTCACTTTTTTTTTTTAAAAAAAAAATCAGTTTTAAACTCATATTTATAGTTTAACAATGACTTTTGCCAACATGTTTATATCTGTTTGAAACTTATTTATATCTATTTATATTTGTTTCAAACTACTTTTGGAAAAAAAAAAAAAAAAGAAATTTACATAAGTAATTATGGTAATTAAAAAAATTGTAAAGTAATTTCTCACTTACCCTGCTTTTATTATTTTGACTTCAGTTGCATTAGTGGGTCTCATTCCAATTGAAATCTAATTAAAGTTTTACAAATTACAATTGTACCAAGACAAACTAAAGTTTAGATAGTAAAATTATGAAATAACTGTAAAATAAAATAAATTATCTTTCCCTTTTTTTACCAGAAGGAAAACAATTTCAAACTCCACTTGATTTCTTCACCTACTATAATAAATATACAATCTTTACCTACTGCTACTGCTACACCTAATCATCATTTCATATCTGCTTATAAACTTTCTTGACCAATCCCTTTGATTATCATATTATATTCTTCAGAACTCTATATTTTTCATTTCACTAACTTTGTTGCTTAACAAAATTCTTCAAATAATTTCGAAATTGAGTTTATTTTTCAATGAAGCTTTCCCTTGACATTGTTTTCATACACAACAATGATTCAGCTATAAAACATTAATTAATTGCAATTTGAATAAAATTAAAGTAAGCACATAGATCATTATTCAAATTATCTAGGATAATCTCAGTACTTAATTTAATAATTTTACCTACCCCAGAAAGACAATGCTTTGATTTGGCTAATTGTACATTACTAAACCTAATGGTTGTTTAATTAATAATTAAACCATATATGTACACATATTGACTATTCTATGAAATAATTTCAGAATCTTAATTTTCATCCAATAATTGAATTTCATATGAAATATATGTTTATGGTCAAGTTGGTATACCTATATAGATTTTCTAAACCAAACTTATCTCTCTTTTTTCTATTATATACAATTATTAACCATCATTTTCCGAATTTTCAAAAAAAGTACAAAAATGTTTTTCGTTATTGGTCATTTGATTTACTTTTGAAAACGCAGCTTTAGTAGATGTTTTGGTTAGCTATATGCTATTGTACTGGTTGGCTCAATAAGATAGAGTCGTATTATGTACAAAAATTGTAATTTAAGCAATTGATCATATCACTTTCTTATTGCTTAATCCTTTTCTAATCTTAGTAATACAATAGCTTAACTTCAAAGATCTTAACACATTCTTGTTTCTTGATTTTGCTAATAACCTGATTAATACATTGTTTTCGTAGAATACATGATTAGCTCTTAATTGGAAATTTAATTCATCCACTTCAAATAATAGTTACATTTCTATTTCTGAATTGAATAATCTGATTTGATGTCTATATAGCCAATCAATGTTGGAAGGTAAATATCATAAAACTTAAATTACATAATTGATTGCTTTAATTAACAGATAATGATCTTTCTCCTTCCCCATAAAACAAATAGTTTTGTTTTTTTTAAGTAACCCCTATAAAACAAATAGTTGACTAAACTATTGGAACAATTTTCTTCAAAATATTTATTTGTGTGATCAGCTTTATTTGGCCTTAAGCAAAACTTGTTCATTTCAATTAATTTCCACCAATAAATAGTATAAATTATATTTAATATTTTTTCAAATAACCACGTATATATTTCATGTCCGTTTAACAAAATATTTTTTTTTTTTAATTTTTTTTTCCTCATAAGGTCAGTTAAAAGAATGGTGAGAAAAAAAGGAAGAAGAAGAATTCATGTCAGAAAGGATTCAAATTTATAAGGGGTACTGAACGCATAGTCACCATCTGATTGGACAGACAATATCTAATATGGTACTTGCATTAGTATAACTCATTCAATTTCAGACAAGAATTTGAATTGAGAGTGCAATTTATGACTAATCTGTAAGTTCAGAGTGAGGGAAAAAGTTTAATTTAGAATAAATTTGAAAATTTACGAAAAAGTCATGGAGATATGTATGAATAGGTCGACTATAAACCATGTAAATTTAAGGAATTTTTCTCTGATTATTGTGGATGATCTAATAAAACTTTTTAGTGACAGGATTAAGAATTAGAAATCTTAAACAAGATTTAGAGTTGAAAAAGTTAGGTTGGAATGATGGAAAGGGCATCTATAGTACCCAAGTTCAGATTCAAGTCCAAATTGGTAAATATCATGTAGTTTTTTATACTGAAGAAAATAGTCCATATTATCAGCTAAAACCTCTTCACATACATAATAAGTTATACATGAAGCAATGTTCCATATTCAAGAACTTTCTATCAATAAAAAAAAATCAAAATTAAGCAAGGAAAAAAAAAAAACATACAAAAAAATGTCATTACAAATTTCTCTAATCAATCAAATGTTTACGTCTAGAATCTGTAACATTTATTTTCCAATGTTCATCACTGAAGCCCATATTTCTAGCCATTTTTCTATCCCAATCCAATTCTATTTTTCTCTGCTTCGTCAACCCACAAAATTTCTGCAATTTCTCATCCATTCCATCATGAAATTTCCACCACCTTTTATGGGCAATATCACTCGCATAAACCCTCTGATCTCCAATATTCCAATTACAGTCATAATCTCTGTAACAATTCCAAGGCTTTAATCCTAAATAATGTATAGAATAAACCTTAGGCGGGTCAGCTCCAAATAGCTCATTCTTTACACTTGTTTCTAATGAAGTATTAGCCCAGAAATTCTTTAAAAAATTTACCCTTCTTGGTAATCTATGCCACCATACAAATACTTCATTAAGAAAACCTTGATCCCCTCCATTATATGAAATTATATCTTTTCGTCGTTCCATTAATATTTTAAATGTGCAATTTGATGGCTCTATTACCATAATCCCCGAATTAAATATCCAAATATCATTTCCCGTCGCCGACATTTGTGGAAAATGGAAAAGAACATCCAGATTACGTAAAACTATAATGTCGGAATCTATGAAAATGATCTTGTCGTAATCTGTTAGCTGCCATAACCGAAACTTGCTGTAGTTGTATTCGTTGTATGAGTTTTTTTCAGCTCTCGGGTTTCGGATTCTTTTTATGATTCGGATTGTCCACCCGGCTGCTGCCAGAGCCTCGCGTTTGGGTATGGAGATTGATTTATCCAAAAGAAGGATAAGGTCACGCTCGGTTCCTGATTGGCGGAGGCTTTGTGCTAGAGCAATTGCTCCACATACGTAGGATTCTGAGGAATGGAGTACTGTAGCGTAGGCCTCTTTTCTCCCTATATTTGGAGTGCTTTGGATCTTTGAGAGGTCGTAGACTTGGTCAATTCCTGTAATTAAATCAAATAGTACTCTAATTAATTATAAATAATAGCACAATAAATTTATAAATTTTTTAGTAAGGGGATAAATTGCAGTCTGAATATATTATTTAGGCTGCAATATTTTTTTAAATTTCTGATTTTTCAATTAATACATTAAATATATTAGTAATTGGGTATGGTTTAATTTATTTTATCGTCTTTATTATTAGAGAACAGTTATGTATTCAGTTAATACTCAATTAGTATATAAAAATTCTAGTTCGAGGTAAAAAAAAAAAATTAAAATAACAATGCTACTTCTTTTATATTATATGATTATGTTGAACAAATGAATTACTTAGTTTTCCTTGCAACAACTTTCAATAAATGTACTATTTTTTATTTCTGATATTGAGATGTCCATTCACCATTGTCTTAATTAATTATTAAACGTAATCATATTGATGTTAATTATGTACTTGCAAAAAATTTAAAAAAATTAATAAAAAAACAACTACCACATCATTATAAGGAGGTTGATTAAGAAACAAGCAAAAATATATGAGAGAAGTTGTTGAACAGTCCACTCCCCGTACCTAAAATCATTTACTATCACTAGTTTGTTGCTTTGTCATTCTCTGTGCCTAGTCACATTTTTTTATGTTTTTTTGTCTTGATTATATTTTAATAATACTAAACGAAGACATAAGCGCCTGTAGCTCAGTGGATAGAGCGTCTGTTTCCTAAGCAGAAAGTCGTAGGTTCGACCCCTACCTGGCGCGTGATAAAATTTTAATTTTAATTTTCAAATTTTATTACATAGAAAAAGGACATACCTTGAGCCCACAAAGGCATAGAAAGCTTGCAAGATCCAACAGGCAATGAAACCTTCTGTTCAAGCCATGACATCTCTGGTTCATACACCCACCAATCACCTTCTTGTTTAACCATGTCAGTACACCTAAACAATTCCATCATTGGCCTGCATTTACTCCAAAACACCACTTTAGTCCTCCACTTCCTATCTCTTCTCCCTTTCTTCACTGCCAAATTTGCTGCCACAATATGCATTTGCAGCCTCAACACCTCTCTATTCCACATCTCTTGAGGATACTTGCATGGTAATTTTGCTACTATCATGTCCATTTCAGTATATGCTTTAAAATCCGGCATTGGTATCTCTGGACATAATGTTCCTTCCATTTCTTCTTCTTCATCTATCCATTCAGGAAATAAATCTTCCCATTTGAAGAGTTCTGATACTTTTTCAAATTGAATACTAATTGTCTCTCCATGTTGTTTCCAATCACTTATATCATGTTCTTCAAAATTTACCATTCCTATCTTCTTCCCTCTTCCCATTTTATCCATAAAGCTTGGAACTTCAAGTTTTTTCTTGTTTACTGTCTTCACCCCAGTTTCAACCTACAAAATTTGGTCACTTCAAGGTATTAAGCAAACTCAATTGACAAAAACTAATTAATCAACCAATTAACCTAATAGAAATTGTATTAGTTTAGAATCTTTTGATGATTAAAACAACATATAATACTAATAATTGGGCTCACCTTACCTTGTGATGATGGCATTCACGCAACGAGCACCTAAAGAGGGAGGCTGCATTATCGAAGTATACCGAAGAAGAAGGCCGGAGAAGAAGAGTAGCATAAATAACAAGAAAGAAAGCAAGAAAAACCAAGTTGATTCTAATAACCAAAGCTTTTGGAGTAGTTTTGACCATCTTTTGAAGGTTGATGAGTCTCTCACCCATTCTTCAAACCCTAAGCTAGCTAATAATAATAACACCACCTCAAAAAGGAACCTTGCTTAACATTTATATCTTAACCAACTTCTCCGGTTTAAAGCTTATTTACAGTAATTAATCATGATGAGTAGTAGGGTTTTTAAGGGATTAAGAAGAGGAGATGTAGTAGTTAGAGGATTAAGAGAGCAATGAAATTAGAGTAAAACTCAAATGAGGTGAACACCATTTGGAGAGCTCCATGTGGCATCTATATAGTTAATGCTTCCTATTTCCTTGCCTTAAGAGACAAAAAGGGCCGGAGAAAATATGGCTTTACTTCTTTCCTATAGTGTTGGTGCCTAATTATTATAGATTTCTCCTTATGGAATTCCTAATTTGCCCCTCATTTAGCTTAATATATTGTATTGGTCCGCTATTGTAGTTTAATTTTCGGTTCATCTAAAAATATATGTCCTACCAATATATATACATGCGGTTCCTAGCGTTTGACTTCTCAACTTTTAACCTAAAATTGATTGCTCTTTATGAAAAATAATAATTGTAATAAAAGGTTGCTTGGTTCACTTATGTAAGATTTAAAAGTGGGAGGATCATATTATATAATCTTTTTATTCAAAAGGAGGATTGATTGGTTAAAAAAATACTTTGAACTACATAACAGTAATAGTTTTTTTTTTTTTTTTTAAGGATTACACATCAAAAGATAGTCCTTTCTTTATAAATATATGTCAGACTGACAAAATAAAATAAAATAAAATTATTTAATCTACCATAGTAATGAAACAGTTTTGGTTTAAAATATGAAATGTAATACAATGTAATATTTATTATGTGACCAAAATATTTTAGTAACTACTACTACTAATTATGAAATAAAAAAAGTGGAGATAGTAGGGCCAGGAATGTAATTACAGAATTTAGCTACAAGAAAACTTTGGTATGTACGCTAAGAATCTCTAGAATTAGAGGCCAAGCAGGCCCCGCCAACAACTATTTGGTTGCCCCGTCAACCTCCTACATGCAATGAAATGTCGCTTTTGCCGTTAGGAAATTCAATTTTTCAAATTTAATATTTTTAATGATAATAATGTGTTTCTTTTTAAACAGTCTAAATCTTAATTAATGAAATTAATTGTGTAAGATATCAGTATATCACAACTATCAAAATGATTTAGGATCATGTTTTACAAGACTATGACTCTCTAGTAGTATGGTAAACTATCAAAGTTTCGATCCAAGTCTTGTTCATTTCATAATCACACAGAATAATAATAATAATTATTTTTTTTTTCGAAAACAAAAGATAGGGTATTAGTAGTTTATAAGTTAATTAATTATGTCTTAATTATTGTGATGAGGAAAAATGGGTGCAGATTTTCGGACCGGTTCTTCATGCATGTTTGTAACTCGTTAATGGTAAGACATGGATGAAAACTTGTATTACAATTCAAGACAAGATAATATTATAGTCGACCAGTCCCTCACGATTATCCAATTTTCTATTTTGAGACAAAAAAAAGGATGTTTAACTCTCATTTTTAAATTAAAAAAGTAAATGTTATTTTATTGATAATACGCTTGAAAATATTTCACGGAACAATTAATAAACCAATTAAAAATAACTTTTTATACTATTTTCAATTCAATGTTGGTATAATAGTACTTAAATAAAAAAAAATTAATTATATGCGTCGTGAAAAGGGATTTTGACCCTAACTATTGTTGGTTTTGGTAATGCAAGGTAGAAATATTTCTCAACCATCCAAAACAATTTGGATATCTCTGGATTCAAACTTCTTATACTTCTACTAGAAATTTATGAAAATTAAAGAATATTTTTTCTAGTCTCTTCTCTACTCTATCCAGCATCTTCCATTTGGTAATATGTAATCTTCATTTGAGAACACGTTTACAAAAGCTAGAATTTATTATTTGGTAGTAGATTTTGCAGGGAATATTAATATTACTTGGACTGCTGCTAAGTGGCTTCTTCGCCAAATATCTGTACCTGCTACGTTTCCTTTTTCTCAGTTAACTGTTTTTATTTTTTATGTCAATACCAACCAAGAAATAAATAAAGGTGAAATACACAAGAGAGAGAGAAGAGCAACAAGATGCATTGATCGCCTTGCTAACGACCATGCTATTTCATAACAGATAATCATCTGTAATAACAAGGCTTATAATATTGGCAATGATAGTCTATAGTTAAAAATAAATAAATTGATGCAGCAACTGAGGTCTTCAAATTACAGTTGCTACCGACAGTGATGATGGCAATAGAAGGATTACTGGAGAATGATGAACCACAGTGACTCCAGTAATGCCATATAAAAAAAAAAGGGGGGGGTTAACCCTTGTTACCCACCAAAAGCAATTATAATTTGTAAGCAAAATTGCCTACACGAGGTGACTAGCCAGAGAATCATGAAACCAGTAACCATCATATAGCATTTATGAGGCATTATGCATCTGCAGACATGTCCATAAGACTACAATTGGAAAAATGTAATGTGAAATATATATAGAAATAGAACCGTTTGGAAAAATTTTGACCTTCCATAGAGGGATGAAATCATGATAGTCCCTTAACAATAATATACCACGGCAGCAACATTTTGACACTGTACAGACAGTGAAGTGAAAATTGCACAAGTCCTGCATTTAGAATTAGCATTTCACTGACCTCTTTTACTGAATTGAATGTTAGTCCCTTCTGTTATCTTATTTCTTTTTTAGAGCAACATCATATCTCTTCTTTATACCTCAAGGCTACTCCAGACCACATCTGTGAAAGCCAAATTATACTGTGTGAGCCTTTTATGCAGGTGGGTGCCACAAAAACATAAAAAGGGAGGGAAAAGAAGGCAATACTGATAGATATGCAGACTAACCAGCTTTAACTCATAAGAAACTTGACGGTGCTGCTTTATGATCAATTTCATATGGTCTTGCTGGAGTAACGCACCCAATGCATCATAGTTTAGCTACCTCTTGAAGGTGTTGGGAGTGGCTTTTACCAGGGGGAATGAAAATCAGATCTCCCCAACCTGAGTTTTTCTCACTCGTCTACATCAAACCAAAGTGGTACAGAATCAACTTGAAGTTTACCTTTATAGAGTTCTTAAGAAATGTATGATCAAGTTTATAAACAGATGCATTACCTCCATTTTCCTCAGAACATCCTCTAAACTGCCCACCTGATCAAATGAACTGAATCCATTAGAGTCATACATGAAAGCTCAGATGTCTATTTATCAATTGACAATTTCAGGGTTGAACGGATTGATTAGCAAAACAATGGGCTTAACAATCAACACAGTTGATTTCTTCAGTTTCAACATATTGTGGTAGTTATCGTGCAGGCATATAACTGTGTCTGGAGTAGACACTAACAGCTGTCAATACTCAATAGGCCCCGTGCAATGGAGCAATAAAAACGAAAAGCAAGAGAAAAAGGATTCTGTTATGTTTACCATAATATGTTGGGAAAGACCTGGTCCTCTTGTTGCCCTCGAAACTTTTGACAGTTCTTTTTCTATATCTTCCTGCATTAACATAATAAAGAAAGCCAGAAATAAGTGCACCCAGAACAACATATTACATTTGACGTGTGCTGCAAGATTCAATACCATCTAGGGAACTCAATCCATAAACCATACCTTCTGGAAAAATATGGGGCAATAACGCTTGTTTTTCTTCTTCACAACCAGAAGTTCTGACTGCAGACACAGACAGGTCACAAGGCAACGATAAAATGTCATGACATAACATGATTAAACCAACAAAAAGAGACCAGAAATAGTACAAATAAATAGAGGTATATATGAGTCAAGCTATTGGGACACAGCTAGTAAACTGTTCACATTTGATTTTAATAAATGAAGACAAGCTGAGTTGGAGGATCACAATGCTTGATTTATGTATTTGAGCTTAAATTAAGACTTTCAAGTTCGTGGAGAACTTCTATTCCATTGCATTAAATAAATTGAGCAGAATTTTTAAATGAAATATATAACATCATTCAAATGTGGGGAAAAAAAAAGAAGAAAGAAAAGCAGAGCTTGAATCAAGCTTAAAGCATGACCGTACTTCAGTTATTACCAGTCACCCCACCCTTTATTTCCTTCCCAGTCAAATGCCCATGGAAACTAGTTGGA
Source organism: Croton setiger (assembly GCA_948099555.1). Taxonomy (NCBI): domain Eukaryota; kingdom Viridiplantae; phylum Streptophyta; class Magnoliopsida; order Malpighiales; family Euphorbiaceae; genus Croton; species Croton setiger. Next base: position 13,414 of record CANUEY010115078.1, read on the forward strand.
TCACAAGCGCATGCAATGTAGATGGAATTTGTACCTAAAGAACATATGTTGTTACAACAAGGGCCAGTGTAGCATTACATAAAATGCATGTTCCAACTGCCTATATGATGCAAGGCACTTGCTGCACATATCACCAAGAAACTAAAACATGCTTCTAATTCCAGCTTCAAGGATGGACTATATGTTCAACAAGTTTCAAAGCATACCTGGAAAACAGGAACCCCATCAAAACCGCTGTTGACTCCAGCAGTTTTCAGCTGATAAACACAAAATGATGATTATTATAATTATCACTCCAATGCAGTTCAGATTGTAGAAAAAGAAGATCAACATTTCAAACATTATTTTGTATGTGAATTGTTATGAAATTCTAGCAACACAGTAAAGGAAACAGTTGGTAAAAGTTTCCCTTCACCCACAACCAAAATAACAAATGACCCTTATGAGTTTTATCTAGTTTCCCACATAATAACTGTAAGAACTGACCTCTATTGCGTTCTTTATTTGAATTGGATCAGGTAAAAACCGAAAAGCAATTCCCTCAACCTTCAACATGTATACCTATGACATTCAAGAAGGAAGATAAAATGTGTTAAAATAGAAGAGAAAGCAAATAATTATGAATATGATTACTCCAAGGTACTAGAAGAATTAGCTTGAACATTAATAAAAAAATTTATGGTAGTGAAAGGATACACAACACAATAACTTAATCTCATTTACTTACACCGCTTACAATTTTCATTGACCGCTCCTAATTTTTATTTTTGGAAGCTAAAAAGGTACCCTTCTCCAAACATGAATTTGTGGAATTCAATTGGTACCCTTCTCCAAACTGCAAGCTCCACTATTGTTTTTTTTAGGAAAAAAAAATTCCATTTCTTCCAAATATGAAATTTTGGAATTCAGTTTTTTCAGTTTAAATAACATATGAAATTCATTTACAAATGAATTCAAATTCTTATCAGCGGTTCCTACTTTCTAGAAAATTCTGCAAATGTCAACTATCCATACAATTAGCAATATACATAGAACAATACACATCAAAACACCAGAATCAGAAATGTAATATACAATTACAAACATGGCTCTATATCTTCGATTGAATTTTAAATTCAGAATGTAGAATGAATTTAGAAACTTTTATGTACATAGTGGAAAATGTACCTGATCAAGAGTAATAGGAACAATCTTAGCCTGACTCCGCAATTCTCTTCTCCGTAATCGAACCTTAACAAATTTAAGAGAAACAAAAGATATAGATTTATTCTTAAGCATCGAATATGCATTTTTAGAAACAAAGTTTATCCAGGTATTAACCTGAGCAAGAAAGGCTTCGGCGTCCTCCTGGCGAAAACAGAGCAAGCTAATCGACTTTGTTCCATCAGGATCAGAGACAAGCACGAACTCATTGTTAGAATTGCTCACTGTGTATACGGCTGTGCCGGCAAGAGTTTTAGCCACCTGCTCTGAGCTCAAATTGCCCGCAGCTGCGGGCCTCTTTGGCTGCGATACAGAAGCGAACAGAGGCGCCGGAGAGAGCCACCTGTTGATCGGCCGCTGCTGCTGGAGGTTGCTGGCTAAGGCTCGAGTACTTTCACCGAACCGAGCGGCGAGCTCCGCACTAAACCTAAGGCAGTTCTGGTGGATGAATGTGGAGAAAGATAACAGTGGGTTTGAGGGTTTAGAGACTTCCATTTTTCACAGCAAGTAAATGAGAAACAGACTGGACGGACGGAGGGTTCGATTTATGCCTCAGCATTCCGGAAATGTTATTCGCACAGTCACTGAAACCTTGTAAATCACAGACCAATAAATAGGAAATGTGTTCTGCACATCACTTAGAAGTGCGTATGTTTGTGATATCTAATCTCAAGATGTAGCTGGGCTGGGCTTTAGCCTATTTGGGTATCATGACTGACTAACAATGATTTGGGAAAATGTCTTTAAAAGCCCTCTCTTAGTTTCATTTGTCACATTTTAGCCCATCTTAATATTTTTTTAATTTAATTAGACTTTTAATGACTTATAACAATTTTACCCTGAACTTTTATGGGAAGCAGATAGAGCTACACTATCTGTACCATTTTTCAAAGCGGCCCCCAAACAAAAAGAAAAAGCAAAAACTCCATCTTATTAACTTTCATACATTAAAGGCCATTAAAAAAAAGAAATTGGAAAACGAACCAAAATCTCAACAGGAAAATAAAAGGGAGAAGCAAAATGTCGTTGAAAGCAAGAGAAGCAACCAACTAGAAATGTCACCGCCATCCAACACCACAAGAAGCAGAAGACTAGAAACTCGACGACAGTCCCTCGAAAATCCATCGTCACCATCGATTGAAGTAGAAGAGAAGTCCCAATCCAGTTTCCCTCTCTTCCCATCACTGCCGTTTGAAAGCTCCAACGGCTGATTAGAGACCACTAGTCAACTCCTCAAGCGAAGGGGAAAATAAATTGGAAAGTGGATAGACATCTCAAAGGGAAGCAAAACGTCTTCAAAAGCAAGAGAAAAAACCAGCCAAAAATGCAATCGCCACCCGATGCCACTGGAAGCAGAAGACCAGAAACTCGACGACAATCCCTCACCATTGGTTAAAGCATAAGAGAAGCAAGCACGAATCCTCCCAATCCAGTTTCCCTCTCCTCCCATAGTCGACGTTTGAAAGCTTCGACGACTGATTGGAGACCACTGGTTGACTAGTCAAGCGAAGGGAAAAGAAATTGGAAGGAGAATAGACATCTCAACAGCGATCAACTATTGGGAAACTCTTGTATTGGTTGGTGGTGTCAAATTGTACGGCGAATGGCCGAAGTGGAAGTTGATTCATTTACAAAAATAGTGTTTAAATCTTGAAAGTGGACATCAAAATGTGTTTTTGCATAACATATATGCGAACTACAATAGTTCGCATCAAAATCATGCAATTTTTTTTTTCATTGTTTTAATGCAAGTTTGCATAAGAGGTATGCGAACTTGCAACGGTAAATAGCGTGATTACATTATTGACTGTATTAATGGCGTCGTTTAAGCAAACAAAGCAGAGGATGACACGTGGTCAGGCGGAACAAGTTCGCATACCTCTTATGCGAACTTGTTCAAATTTTGAATAAATTCGCAAAAGATTTGTGCGAACTTGCAACAGAAACCCATCAGACGTCCATTTCTCAAGTTTTATCAAACTTTCTTCCAATTTTCTTTCATTCACAAACCAAATCAGTAAAAAAGTAAATCTATGGAGGTTTTAGCTTGGGAGAGAAAATGTTTAGGAATATTTGCGAAAAAATGTATATTTTCTAATTTTGAATTTAGTATTTTATATTTATTTAAGGTTTAGGGTATTTGTAGTTTAGAATTTTATAATTGAAATAATATGCATAAGGAAAATAAATAGGATGTATGCTTAGAAATATTTAGAATTTTGCGAAAATAATTTAATAAATATGTTGTATAATTAGAGAAAAGTAAATAGGGTGTATAATTAGAAAAAAATCGAAGTAATAATATATATGTTTATTGAAGCATAATTTATTCGCGTAATAATATTATTTGCCATGTTATATAGGATATAGGATTTTGATCTCAATTTACGTGCTATTATTTTAGAAATTAAATTGTAATAAAAATATTTAATTATATATTAAGTTTTTAGCATTGTACAAAATTAGCATAATATTAGAATATAATTAAACATAAATTAATACGTATGAGCCGCAGCAATGAAGCGTGGAGATTCATCATCTTAGCAGCAGCGTATCCTAGAGCAGGGGCCCACGAGCGGCGATCTGTTGTTCCTGCAGCACGAACACAGATCAAGCCGTGTGTTTCGCGGGGAGTAAGCATACGACAGTCCGCTCAGCATCAGACGAGCGGACACACAGATATGACGACTGCACCCATAGAAGTTATGGTGACTTGAATATTTCGGGTTACCCAAAACCCGAATGGTTATCCTACTGAAATGAGGTCTTTTGGCGGTGGGTTCCGATTTTTCTGGTCTCTAAATGCAAGGTCAAACTCTGGCAAGATGATTTCCGACTTTTTTTTCCTGCGTTGGAGCTTAGACAGTTATGAGGCAGCTGGGTAATATTTCAGGCATTTTAGTAAAAATACTGGTTGTTTTGAATTTTTTAGTAATTAAAATTTTCTGAATTCCATTTTGAATTCAGAGTTAAACCCTCCAATTAGATTTTATTATTATCTAATTAGGTCTCGTATGTGTTCACTCGATTTTGTTTACTAATCAGGTTTTGGTGTATTGCTGCCAATATTTTAATTAGCGATTTAATTCAATTAACTTAATCTTTATTGCTAAAATGACAATGTAAATTTCATTTGAAGTCTATTTTTTTATATCAAATAGTCTTTTATAAGTTTTCCGATTCTCTTTAAAAATTTTGACTAGTAGAAATACAAATTTTAACTCCTAAATAACTTATTTCTGTAATCTATTTTCATATTAAATTTTAAACTGTTAAAAATAACTGTCTAAATTTCCGAAAACCTCAAATTCGAATAATTTCATTTTTATATGGTCTACATGAATACTGAGGTATTAATAGTAGATCGATCATTCCAAAAATAACTAATATCGATATTGTACTTAAAATCCTCGTATTAAGATCAAGAATATTAATTAACTTCTAAAGTTGCTAAATTAATTTTCATATTTCTAAGATATGCATAATTACCATTTTACCTTTTTAAGGTCAAATTACTATTTTCCCTTTCTCTATCCTATTTAAATAAAATATCTAACCTCACTTTATTTTGACTACTTGCTTTCTGGTATTTACCGAGATACAGTTGTACTACTTACAAACTATAATTTTACAATTTTACAATTACAATTCTCCCCAATTTAAGGAGTTTTGGTCCCCAAAACTTGCTATTACTTTAACCCGTCATATTTTCAATTGGGAGGGGTACCGTACATTTATTGCACCGATTTCTCGATTAAAAATTTAATTTCTATAATTATTACTTTGATGTTTTTACTTACCATAAATACTTTATGTCTAATTCTTATTATCAATATCTACCTTATTTTTTGTTATCTTCCCTTTTCTTTCATATCATTTTCTTGAATTCAACCTTTACTTAGAATGACTAGCTAAATTTCTAGCATATGTGTATTTTGTGGTTCTAGCTTAGGCACCAATGATGCCATCAAAAATACAGCTAAATTATTAGAAACAACTTTAGCTGAGAGAAATCTTCGTTTGATCTACGGAGGGGCTAGCTTAGGATTCTTGAGTGTAGTAGCCAATGCTGCTCATAGAAACAATGGTTATGTTTTAGGTGTCATACCTAAAGCTTTAGAAAATAGTGATTTTATCCGTGTTCCCTCTTGATTCATTTACAAAAAGAGTGTTTAAATTGTGAAAGTGGAATGAAATACGGTTTTCATATAACATATATGCAAACTATTGTAATTCGCATAAGTTGTATGCGAAGTTATTTTTTTCATTATTTTGATGCAAGTTCGCATAACTCGTATGCGAACTTGCAATGGGAAACATCGTATAGGTATGCGAACTATTAAGAGTTCGCATAAGATGTATGCGAACTTTAATAGTTCGCATATCTCTTATGCGAACACCGTACATTTGTCCACCATTTTAATTTTATCTATTTTTCTGTCTACTTAATATATTTTTTAACATATTTTTTAACACCTACTTTGAAAAGCACCCCGTTGCTCTTGAGAACAATACACTATTAGTGGGTACTATGCATGAGCGTAAATTTATCATGCATGTTAGGGCTGTAAACGAACCGAATCGAACCGAACAGTAATAGGTTCGGTTCGAGTTCGTTTAGGTATTCGTGGTGTTCAAATTCGAGTTCGTATTCGACTCGAACATCAATTAAAAGTTCGAATTCGATTCGGCAACTATTCGAAAATATTCGTGAATAGTTCGATTATTATTTGATTACAGTATTCGATTCAAATATTTGAATTATAGTTCATTTAACCAATAAACTGTTTTTCAAACACTCTCAAAACGACGTGGTTATATATATATATATATATATATATATATATATATATATATATATATATATATATATATATATATA
>CANUEY010115105.1:0-30020 GCA_948099555.1 Croton setiger
TATATATATATATATATATATATATATATATATATATATACTCCACTAATTTAATATAAAGTTTTAATATATACTTATCATTAGAATATTGGTTTGGGAATATTGGGTTAGCATATAATATTTGGTTTATAATATTTTTTACTTTTATCCAAAGCGTCCATTTGTACATTAGAGTGATAATTACACTTAACTTTGACTATTACATTAAACATTAAAAAATCTTAAAATAAATATTTAAAAAAAATGAAAACTTTTAAAAAAGGAAAAAAATAAAAAGGGGATAATGAATAAAAAATCGCATATGTCTGTCTTGTGCCCAATGCACACGTTGGAATAAAAACCAAACTTGACTTGGTTAATGGGCCAAAGTATTTTTCCGTTAATAACGCGTTTAAAAAAAAATAAAATTCGAGATAATGAATAAACAATAATAACAATTGTACTCGTACTTCTACCGGTTCTACTTCTCTATTTAATATAAATTTATATATGACTATTTTATCCGGTTGTTTTCTTATTTAAATTGCTTGGCTAACGTGCGCGTTTGATGGAAATTTAGACACGTGTCAGCTAGTCAACATGTACTATATTCAATAGATATAAAAAAGGAGAAGAAAGGTAGCCCGCTTGAACCGGTCCGGCCCATCGAAAAACTGTAACTGCCGGAACTGTAATCTGAATCGGCCGGAGGACGGGTTGATTTAGGTTTAAGAAATTTTAGAACTGGAACCGTGAGGAACCGTGAACCGGACTTGAACCGCTGATTCCGTCTCCTAAACCACCGGTTAACCGGCTCGCCACTGAACCGGCGGTTATCCGTGAACCACCGGTTCTGGTTCCACCCTCTTTAAACCGTGACCCAACGGGCCGAGGCCACTTCTAGTCCCTACTACATAATAAGCCTAATGTCGAGTTTCCAATCCAAGGCAATTTGAATATTTATTTATTTATTTATTATTATTATTTTAGAAATTAACCTAATTTTTTAGCATTTAATCACGTTAGTTTAATGTATTTGATATTATATAGATTCTTTGTAATGCAATGACAAGTGTATATAAAAGACCCACGGATGAAATGGGAAAAGGCCCAGAACGGCCCATCCATATAAGAGAGCCCAATTACTTAAACGCCCAGCACCAACCAGGTGGTTCGATATTAAAATCCACGGCGTAGAAACTAACACGCGTCGAAATCATAGCGAATCCAGCTCAAAAAATTTGGATTTGCCGCGCAGCAAGTCAAACAGAGGGAGGTTAGAATCTGGACGTCAGATTCGGAATTTGTCATTACACAAACCCAAGGCTCGAAAACTCCGAACCTGTCTCCGAGCCTAACTAAATACTCAAATCCGAACCTAAACCTCATTTTACAGATATGTTAGTGTAGACATGTTGCTTCAAAACAGTGACACTCACTATTCACTGCACCATATAAGACAAATAATTTTCCTAAATCAACGCTCTCTGCTGTTCCGATTTTCATTTTCATCCGTAGATCTTATCGGAGCTCAAATCCCCGCCGTCTGATTATGTTGCTTGACTCCTTCCGTTACAGTTTAGCTTTGCTAATTTATATCTGCTAAAGGTGTCGTCTTTGTCTTTTTCTCTACCTGGGTTTTGTTTTTATTTTCCAGCTCAGAAGTTTATTAGCTGTTTGGTTTCTGAGAAAAAAAAGGGCTTCGTTTTGTGTTGTTTTTTTGGTTTTGAAGCTCCCTTTTGAGTTTTTATTGGGTATGTTGATGTTTTGATTAAAGATATTTTTTTTCTTGGGTTTCATGTTTTGTTATAAGTAGATTTTGTTTGTTTCCTGCTTTTAGGATCTGAAATTTTCTCGAGAAAATTTAGTGGGTAGGGTGAAATCTGCAATTGAAAGTTTGATTTTTATTAGCATATTATTTGATTATTTACTGTTTCTCTCTCTAAAAAGTTGTTACATTTAATTTATTGTTTGAGAGGGACAGAAGCTTTTCGTGTTTGTTTATCTCACTTTGTTATGCTAGATGTTGAGAGAACGTGCGTTGTTTGCCATATAAAATACACGAAATTATTTTCTTGGATTGGAATTTTCCTGGAAAATGAGAATTATTCCATGATATGGATTAATTACAGGAAATTATTAGTAGTAATTACTTGATTTTTGAATCCTTAAAATTTCAAATTGTAAGGACCCATTACACTGTATTTTTAGAAGTTACTATCTTTTGAAGCTAGTATTTAAAGAATTCATTCTTTGGATGCCGTTTATATTAAATGCTCAACTACCCTTTTCGCATGCAGACTCAAGCAGAGCCATTGCTTTCATTACAAGAGCGGCGTTTACCAAAAGGGGTTTCATTTTTCGACCTGTTTTGTTGTATAAATTTGCACCAGATCTTCGAGAACAGTTTTATTGTTTCATTTGATCTAAACAATTGAAATCTGATGTCTGTTTTGGAGAAGCCGTCATCCTCATCATCAAGTTCATCACTATCTTCTGGTTCTGGTTCAGTTAGAGAGGTTGATCCTTTGTTGAAAGATTTAAATGAGAAGAAGCAGAGTTTTAGGCGAAACGTGGTTTCATTAGCTGCAGAGTTAAAGGAAGTTCGTAGCCGCCTTTCATGTCAAGAACAATCATTTGCAAAAGAGACATTAACTAGGCAGGCATGTGAATTGTGGGATTTGGTCCTTTTGTATAGTTTTTGAGTTCTTAGATTTAATAATTGTTCTTCTTTCTTTATTTGTTTATTCATTTACTTTCTTTTCTGCCTTTTTTTTTTTGATCGGTGGGGTCTTTGGATTTTCTTTTTTTGAATTTAGATTTGTGTTGTTTGGCCTTTTCAGGAGGCAGAGAATAAGGCAAAAGCCATGGAAAAAGAGATTTGTGTATTGCAGAAGAGATTAGAGGAGAAAAATGGTCAAATTCAGGCTTCATCTTCTACAACTGAGAAGGTCCCATTCATTCATATCTCATCTTTTAATCTTTTATGTTTAAGTTTCCCTTTTAGATTTCTTGATTTAAAATCCTACTTTTGATTCAGAATTTGAATTTCAAACATGGTTTAATCATTGAGTTTATTTGGCATTAGGGTGTTTAATGTTTAGATTCCACAAAACTGTGTCTTTTATTGTTTGTATTCTTCGCGGAGCCCAATGGAGTAAAGTTTACCTGAATCACTTTATGATATTGTTGACAAACTTGGCATTGCTTGTTAATTCATTAATTGAAGAAAGTTTGCGGCAGTTCTGATGGATTTTTTCTTTTATATTTGAAGCATAATTTGATTAATTTACCTTTTTTGTTAAGTTATTGAAACCTTTAAAACTATGTTCTTTTTTTTCTAAGTTGGCATAGCTTATATTTTGAACAATATCTTGGGTTGGCGGATTATGGAATATGGATGCACTGTGAAGGCATTGTACTTGTTTATTCAAACAAACCCAAGAAAGGAAAGCCTTTTAACTGTAGCTTTTCTTTTCGGTGGAATTTATACATATACTGTACACTTTTTTAAGAATTAATTACAATATTAAATTATTCTCTCTCTAGATTAAGACAGTGATTAACCTTGATATCAGTAGTGTATCAAAATTGATGCCCCCTAGATTATGTTTGGTGAGGAGATATAATATAGCTATAGGCATGTGCTTTAGCAACTGTGTACTTGATATGCATATTAGCCTTGATTAGTTGTGAAATGGGGACAAAGTTTATGAATGATCTCATGTATTTAAGAAACTGTCGCATAAAAGGAAGTTTTATATGTAGCATATTATTTCAGGATGTTCAGTAGATTCAATCCAATTTTCTCTTAAACCTTTTGTATCTCCAAGAGGATAAGGTGATAAGCATACCATAATATCATGTATAGTAAATCAAATGCTTCAAGTAGGAAGTTAGTTCATCATCCATATGCATCGATGTGGTAGGTTAGTATATTTTGAAGCAGATGTAAGTAGGAAGTTAATTCCACATTCTTATCTTGGTAACTTAAAGCAAAGTGTAATCCTGGACTGCACAGTGGACGATGGAAAAGTGTATGATGTCAACTACCGTTCATGGTTTTCTATGATCATTAAGTATAATGACTTAGGTGTATAATTAACAATGGCATCCAAGCCATATCATTCATTAATAATTGTCTGTTTTGAAGTGATTATTTTGCATACATTTCTGGGTATTTTCAAATGAAAAGGTTTAATATCATTCATAATATGTCCCCTTTCATATTATTGGGTATTTTCAAATGAAAAGGTTTAATAATTGGCAAGTTAGCGAGGAACCAAAGAGAAAAATACATGAAGTTGGTGTGTTTTGCAATATAACCATGTTTGTTGCTTCATTTCTCACCGTTAGTTCAATTTGTTCTTCTTCTGAACCATGAAACAGTACCTCAGTGAGTTGGAAGGCCTTAGATCGCAACTTGCGGCCACGAAAGCAACAGCAGATGCAAGTGCTGCATCAGCTCAATCAGCTCAGCTTCAGTGCTTAGCGCTGCTAAAGGAATTAGGTGTAAAGAATAGTTCATTAAAAGAGCATGAGGATCGTGTAACTAGGCTGGGAGAGCAATTAGATAATTTACAGAAGGATCTTCAGGCAAGGGAGTCATCTCAAAAGCAATTGAAAGATGATGTTCTTAGAATTGAGCAAGACATCATGCAAGCTATTGGCATGGCTGGAGCTGACAAAGACTGTGAACTAAGGAAATTGTTAGATGAAGTTTCGCCAAAAAATTTTGAGAAGATCAATAGACTATTGGTTGTTAAAGACGAAGAAATAGCAAAACTGAAAGACGAGATAAGAGTTATGTCTGCCCATTGGAAGTACAAAACGAAAGAATTGGAAACACAGGTGCATTGGTTTATATCTGTTTCTGCAGTTTGAAGTCTAATTTTCCTGCAACATCCACAGGATTGTTTATTTATGAGGACAAAAATCATTTTTTGTTGACAGTTAGAAAAGCAGCGGCGTGCTGATCAGGAGCTGAAAAAGAGGGTGTTGAAGTTGGAATTCTGTCTTCAGGAAGCTCGTTCTCAGACTCGAAAGCTCCAAAGGGTAAGTTTTTACAGTATCAATGGTGGCATAGTAATTTGTCATAAATATTTTGACAGACGTGCTACTGTTATACATAAAAGAGAATCATGCATGCAAATTATATAGATGCCAACCTTAAAGGCTTAAACACAGTTAAGTGTAGTGGTAGATGGACCCACATCCTTGTGTTTAAGAATCCACATTTCTAACCTTGGTGTGATGATCCATTTATATTGTAATGAATTGAAATGTCCCACGACATTTTACCTCCATGGCTGTCTACTGACATGGTCTTGTGAAATCCAATCCAAAGTTCATCGACTAAATGCCAATCTTTAATTTGTAGGGTATCTCTGAAGCTATTGAAGGAGTTATTTATTTCTTTCTTTATTTATTTTTTGATATTTTTCTTCTAACAGATGGGTGAGAGAAGGGACAAAGCTTTGAAAGAACTCAGAGAACAGTTGGTGGCAAAACAACAGTCTGCAGCTGCTGGTAATAACGAAAAACAAAATTTTTGGGAATCTTCCGGGTTCAAGATTGTAGTTTCCATGTCAATGTTAATATTAGTCGTCTTTTCAAAGCGATGAAATGCTCATGCTGTTCAATTGTGGTGTATAAATTTTGAAATTTCGTAGACTTAGAGCAGTAGCAGCCTGAGGCCATTTTACATTTAGAAATGCTGATAGTAGGGAGGGATTCTCTTTCAAATGTAGCTGTAGTCAAAAGTTACCTCTTTTACAAAGTGGAAAGTATGTTTAATATATGCTGGTGTAATTTAGATGGCATACAGACTTGAAAGCAGTTAAAATAAAGAAGTACAAGGTAAATATCATGAAATTTTCATTGTTCAAATGTGTGCAATTATATGCATGAAAGCCAAGCAAGAAACAAGCCTAAATTTGAACTTTAAATTTTCAGCCACAATGGGCATCCAATGCAATAAATACTATAATGGTGGCTTCATCATTTTTATTGACACAAGTGTTTTCTAGCTGTTAAATGGAAGTTGACTCTCTTGGTAGTATGGCTACATGGGGGCTTACTTTTATGACTAATTTGCCTGACTGGGCCATTGATTTTCTACCTGTTTTGCAAATGAAATAATGACGCGAAGACAGTCTAGTAGCAAATACATCTGTGATCCGGTAAAAAACGCATCTTGATAAACAATTTAGCATGTGTAAACTGGACCATTGGCATAGAAAATAAATATCTATATCCAACAAACACCTGTGGAATGTTTTTTTGCAATCAAATCATTATGTTGTTAATAAGTTTATCATGCAAGTGAGTTCATTTGATTGGAGCAAGCAAGCACAATACATTATACATATACTGAACTAGAACCTCTTCTACTAAAAGTGATATACAGGAACAAAATTGCCCTTGTACTACTGCTGCTGCTATTTCAATTCATTACCTTATATTGCTAATAGCTAAAACAAGCCTAACATTAAACAAATAATTATGTTTCATGTAAGAAATTAAATTTTTACCTTAAGAAGTAATAAACATCTTTACATCCGGACAAGCTCAAGCAGGCCAGTTAATCTTTAGCAGGAAGGCTTGTGGAACTCTGCTTCTGTTTTTTCTCCTGTAAATATAGTGTCTGTTCTGCAAGTTTGATTTGCTGTGAAAGCTTGCAATTTACATGGAGAATTGCTCCGTTCTACACGTGTTTAATGATTCTTTTCGCGATGAAATATGTTATCAGGAAGAAGCACCCAGTTGTTGGACTTGGATGTAATTTGATGGACTTGGATGTGGTGCTGATACCCGGAGGAGAATCAGATGGAAATATTGCAGGTGAACCTAAGCCAGGGCTGCTTGAGTTTAACACTGAAGGCGGAGTAACATTTCTGCAGAAAAAGCAGTCATTTCTTTAGGTTCTTGAACTAGACTCAAAATGGTTCATTATTTTTCTTCTTTTTTGATAAAAATATATGATCGTGGACAACTTACCCTGATGATCCTCCAGCTGCTGTAGGTGGTGGGATGGCTGCAGGGTTTGTAGGAGTTGATGGTGTTGTCACTGGGTTTGTAGTTGAAGATGTTGGGTTTGGCGTTGGAGTCGGTAACGATGACGATGAAGAAGACGACGAAGAGGGAAATACACATGAACCAGTGCCTGTTACAAAATGTTATGAAGGAATTAGTCTACAGTTCTTATATATTTAAGTATCAGAAAGCAAAAATTGCTTGTTTCTTACTTGGGTTGCTGCTGACAATACTGGCTGCCCCTCCAAAATCACAGCTGGTTGCCACTGGATTCTTCTGATAATAGCTGTTGAACGCAAATGATGCATGATTTTGTAGAGTATTTGGATTATAACAACTCCCACTTTGCTGAATCTGCGAACAATCAGCGCCTCCAATTCCACATGCATAATCAAGACCTTGCTGAAGTGCAGTTTCTGATACTCCAGATTTCGCTACACACCAACTCTGTCCTGGAGTTGCTGGAGCATTATTATTTGCTGGAGGTGTTGTGACTGGAACATTTCCTGGTGGAGAAGGATATGTTGTCACAGGAACTGTGACCGGTGCTGGTGTAGTGACCGGGTTGGTTATCGGCGCAGGTGGATTAACAGAAGGATTTGTAGGAGGAACTACTACAGGTGTGGTGGAAGGGATTGATACAGGAGTAGTTGCAGGGTTAGTTGGGTTTACAGTTACAGGATTGGTAGCCGGGACCGTTACAATTGTTGGGGTAGGAACAGTTTCAGGTGGGTTGATCAAATCCCGTGAAGTAGTTTTCAAAAGTTCGCGGCGAGATGAAGGAAAGATTTGTTCCTTTTCCCTTTCAAGTTCTTTTTCTGTAAAATCTTCAATAGAAAATACATCTGCATATACTTCAACTATCTGACTTGAAATCTCAGTGTTCTCTGAAGGTTTCGAAAACTTATCAGCAAATTCAGCAACTTCTTTAGCACTAAGATCTACAAGGCCCCTAACTATCAGAACTATATCAACATCACTACCACGAATCATGGAAGTGACAAGTGTAGCTTTTTGGAACATTGACTTGATAAAAAGATCTCCCATTCTCAATTCTACACCAGTGGTAATATCACTCTCTACAACGAGAAAAGACCCAATTCTCTTGATGAATTCAAAAACCTTAAAAAGGTGACTTTTTTGTGTTCCATTCAAGTTCTCCAAGAATGACAGTGAAAATTCAGCTGAAACCTTAATTTCATCATCACCCAAATCAAAAGTATTAATAACTGAATGGATCAATTTCAAGTTGGATAAGAGCTTGGACATGTCATTTTCACCTCTAATTGTAATGCTTTTGATCCTAACACTAGGCACAAAGGCCACTACATTGGATTTCAACCAGAAAGCAGCAGATGATCTAGAATTTATAAACTTCTCAACTAAACTTTCATCTAAGTAAAGATCAACAGAAACATTAGAGTTTGAAAGTTTGTTTAAAACCCTATTATCAGTAACAAGAACTCGAAGATGAGTTTCAATGACCTTGTTTAGCTCAAGAAATGACAGTATTCTGCTAATTGATGAAGATGCAAAGCTCCCTCTGGCATTATATGAAAAACCCATCTGAGTTCCTGCAAAAGAAATTAAAAAAATCCAACCTTTAGCACAACAAAAAAAAAAAAAATCCAGCTTTTAAAGGTTTATTTAATTATGATCAAGAAAATAAAACAAAGTACAGGTCTTTACTGTTTTCCTTTTCTGGGTTTCTCTAAATTTAACAAGAAATGTAAGAAGAAGAATAATCAATTCAAGAAACAGAAACTAGCTTACCAGAAGAGCAGAGAGAGAGGAGCAACAGCAAAAAGAAGAAGAAGAGGCACTTAGAAGAAACTTGGGCCATTTTAATGGAGAAGAGATGATTTGTGGGTTTTAGGAAGAGAACCCAAAAACTGAAGTTCCAGTGAGATTCAGGCAATGAAGGGTGTTTAAAAGAAAATGCATATAGAATTTGGAATAAAAGAGGACATAAATAAAAAGTGCTTCTGCTGCAGATAAAAGGCAAGGAGAGAAAAGGAAAGCAGAAGCAAAAGTAAAAGGAATACAGATGAGATAATGACTAATGTAATACTAATACTGAATAAAAATATATATATATATATATATATATATATATATATATATATATATATATATATAAGTATGATAGCTTCTTAATTTTAACGGTGTTTAGTTATTTGAACACTACGATTAAGATAAAAACCTTACGATCAACCGTCTGTAAAAAATAAAACCGTCTGTAAAAAATAAAAACCATTCAACCCTTACGATTAAAATCAAAATCAAAGTCCGATTCAAATAAAATATAAAGTAAAGAAAAGATGTTACTTTGTGACGAAGAATGGATACAAAGAATCATAGATTTCTGCCTTTTCTTCTTCTTTATCTTTTGAACAAAGACAATTAGGGTTATGAGATAAATAAAAAAAGCAGACACACTAAGAAGTTGCAAGCTGGCACAGTATAAGCTTCATGTTCATGTGCAACTCCACTTATTGGTAAATAATTCCAATGTTTATGGCCATTTTCTTAGAACACATGTTTGTATATCTAAATTTAGATATTTTTGCCCAATAACAAAAGTCCCTTAATAACATGTTTTGGCAGTTTTTGTTTTGCTTAGTCAGCCAATGGATACTAATAGGGAGTGACACCATTACTAATAGGTAGTAGCATTGAAACCCTAAATGGTTATTGTATTATTTTTGTTAATTACAAGTTTAATTTATAATTATGTCGCATAGGTTTGATAATGGGTGCATGATAATTATATCGTATAAGTTTGATAATGGGTGCATGATAATTATGTCGCATAGGTTTGATAATGGGTGCATGATATTTTTTATCTGTTTCAACCTGAGCAGTATAGAGTGAACGATCTGATCTTTGGTTTTTACAGTTAGAAACATATTACTCTAACAAATTGAATTAATTATTTTTTAATAGAAGCATATATTGTAAACTATATTTAAAAATTAATGTATATAATTTGTCTTTAATGAAACTAATCCAAATGGAGAATTGGTGTCATCATCCATTAATATATCAATATATCTCTAAGTTTAAACCATTAAGGATTTTAAATGATTGGATGATTTAAAAGAAGAAGATACCTTAGTCAATTAGCTTACCTCAACAAAATCCATAATAACATTTAATTAAAAATATTATTAACAAAAAGCTAGCAAATAAAAGGAGCTTTGGATTAATCTACAAATCTAAAAAGCCATACAATGTGCTCATATTTTTTTTTTTCTAATTCAATTAATAAATAAAAAATGTCATCTTGAAATATTATTAGTATATTAAAATCAAATGATTAAACTTTTAATTATAGTTTTTAAAAAATAAACAATCTTATTAATAAATATTACAACTATTTATATATTAATAAATATTTAATTAAAAAAAACATTTTTATATAAAATAAAATTGGATTGGGAAGGGGACAAAGACCATGTGGGAATAATGTAATATTTGAAGTTGATGTCAAAAGCAAGATATATGAATGGGTCACAGCCGAAAGCAAATCAGCAATTCCATTATAAGAAGACAAGAAAGAATTGAAAATTGCTCTCATCATTTCTTACTATTGATGATAAGATTAGCATTTTTTAGTACTAATTTGCTTTTGACTTGATTAGGGTTTTGTTTTGCTTAGGTGTTTGGCAATTATATTGAATTGCATCATAATTATAATTCACAAGTCAATCTATATTAATTTTGTGGGAATAGGGTTTTGAGCATTTAATCCGATCTGTCGAAGAAGATCCGTTGCAACTCAATCCATGCTGGATAGATTTTACATGATCCGTTAGAAAACAGGGTGGAGGCGGTTTAAGTAACCCACCCCATACTTTCCCACTTAAGTATAATAATGTAATTTTACTTATAATTGAAAATCCTAGAACTTACTTTTACAATTAAAATGCGTTAAAAAAACTTAAAATAATTTTGTCATTTGTTTTAAAAAATCATGTTATTCAATCAGTATCTGATCCGAAAATCCAACCCGCAACAGAGCAAGACGAGGACGGAACTTTAGTAAACCCACCCATCTCAACCCTAACCAGGAATCAAAGATATTTCAGAATCTTTTTTTTTTAAAAAAAAAAATTTGGGGTGGGGGAGGTGAGTTCAAAAGACTAAAGACAATCAAGGTCAGCAAGAAAGAAAGAAAGAAAGAGGTGAAAATGATATGATATTTATCACTTAACACATGTCTCTGTTCACAACTTTTAGAACATTTCATACACATTTCTGAGTAGAAGATATAAAGCAATCTGCTATTCTTTCAACATTTTTCTACCATCCTCCATATTTTTTCTTTAATAAATGAATCTGTAGCTGATAAAGGAAGAGATAGTATTAAGAAAAGAGTATAGAAAACTTTGTTAGGTCACAACTTACTTTCTGCAAATATGTGATGTCACTTTCTGGATCTTTCATGTTCCTGAAATTTTGAGTTCATATGGATGAATCTACTGCACACTTGAATTTGCAGGATTTAATTGAATTCCATATAACAATGATAAATTCATGTGTACAAACTCTTAATAATCATATATAGATGGATTCAATGTGAATCAGTAGATTTCATAAAATCCATTGAATACAAAATGCATGAAATTTCAAACTACATTGTTTGTGTTGAAAAAAAAACTGATAGGATTATGGGATTTCACAGTTCTTAGAAGAATTTGATCTCTAATCATTTTGTATTTATAAGTTAGCTTCCGTTAACAACTACAGCTAGTATATCACAAATATGAACAAATTTTTCCCTTCAGTTTTGGACAATTATCTACAAGTGATCATGAAAAAAGAATAAATTAGTTTCATTCAACCTGTTCAACCAGCAGATCACTGAAGAAAGGATCTGAAATAGCTTCCATTGCTGAATCATACTTGTCCAACCTCTTCTTGAGCGAACGCAACTCTCTCTCATTTTTAGAGGTCCGTTCCTGTTAAAAATTAATAATTTATTCAATAACATTCCTTTCTGGATTCTCAAATTAGAAGCTAAATCATCTACTATAGAAATTTGCCTTACTACTAAGGTTGAAATGGTCCATCAGTATCAAGATGCAATGATATTACTTGTATTTAAAGAAGTTGAGGAGGCAATATGAGTATATATGTTGTAACTTGTAAAATAACTTACAAATGATTTCTTCAGAAGCAATATATCCACCAAGTACAGCAGCCAAAGTACATTTGTTCTGGGAAAACTGCAAAATGTTAAGAGACATTAGGGTTTTATTGTTCGTGACTATCTGCAAATGATATGCATTGAAGATGATTAACCATCCAGCACCATGGGAGAATTGAGACTGATTAAATTCAGTTCAATTAACAATATGTTCTTTTGTTCATTCGAAACCCATGTGGGCAAAAGCAACAGGTTTAACAATGCCAATGGTAATGTAACAGAAAAGAACATTACCTTCCTTCCCAGAAATCTTCTGTCACCTCCTTCATTCTTCTGTAGGTTTCCGCCTGCGTGTCATATTAAAATTTAAAAACCAATAGGTCCATATTTTCACATTCAATCAAGAAAACTCAGAATTTCATTTCCTTACTTGTTTATCACCCCTTGGACCCTTAAAGAGGTAAGGATCTGAAGTCAAATCAAGGTAGAGTATATCTTCACCTGTACAGATAAAAGTTCGTTATCATCAAAGCATCAAGTTAAAGTTTAACTTGAAATATATGGCATATGATGTTCAAAAGACGTAAGATTTTCACCAGTGTTGATTCTTGACAAGGTGAAATCAATTATTGATATCAATAGTCCATATGTTTTCAGGCACATTTGCTTCCCTTTCAGAGTGAACTGAATTGTCGAAGATTCATTTCGACTTAACAAAATGTTTCCCCTGGAACATGAAGAATCAAGAATCAGCATATATAGAAGATGTGCAGAAAATATCATTAACTGCATAAATAACCAGACCAGTGCAGATCACGGTGCTCAAATTCAAATGCAGCTTCTGCGACAGCTAAGGCAGCTGTAACCTGTAAGGCACAACCAACAAACAAGTTAATATCAGATAAAAACTCAGTGATTTGATTTGAAACATTATTTACCTGAACCAATAAACTTTGTGCCTCATCAAAGTTCAATAAAACAAAGCTTTCAAGGTCCTTGCCACCATGTTGAAGCACAAACACAACATATTTCTGTGCCAAATTCATTAGAATAGTAAGCAAACTTAAAAAGGTGCATTTCTATTCTTAAGATGCATGCAGCAAAACTTATCAATGTCTATTTCATACTCTTTTTCCAGCAACACATGCACACAGTTATTTTTCACCAAGAAGACGCATTTTTAAGTCTCATGTAAGAAATGGATGCATTATGTATGAACAACAAGCAAAACAAAGATTTTATTCAATCAATTTCAATGGCATGCACAAATTTAAACCTGTTTTTCGGGGAACTGCCGAGGGTGATCATTTTCTGAATTATGTTTGTCATCCCAATCCTCCCATGCCTTAATCAATGCACTATCATAAGAACCCTGGCACACCCTGAGACTGGGGAGCAAAAAGAATTGACTGTCAAAGCATCTGGTAGATGCATGTATTAAACAAAAATAAGCAAATAACTTTATATAGCAACTAGAATATAAGTTGATTATGACACCTATCTTAGATACATGTAAATGGAATTAGATCAACTAAGTTAAAAAAAAATTAAGCTTTTATCTAGCTTAAATTTAAACTTCATGCTTTTAATGTTTAATATTGATAAAGCCCAAGACACAACACTTGTCTGGACTACCAAAATCAAATCACCCAACCATCATCAAATTTGCAGAACCATTGCACATACATGAGGCAAAAAAACCTATCTTACAAATTTAGAATGTAAATTCAACAAAGGTTTCTGAATGACAATAAGCAGTGGCAGTGCAGAAATATAGAACTTTGTAGTAGCGAGTGGAAAACATACTCTAATGTCTCAATGAAAGTTGTGCTTGCATTGTGGGTATCAGCATCGTTCCGTCTAAGGAGATTAAGAGTTTTCGAAAGTACAACCTCCTCAAGCAGTTCTTCAGACCTCTGAATTCAAGAAAATAAATGGTTGCCAGACAAGGCTCATGCTAAACAAAATTAAAATTTGAGTAGCAATAAATACCTTTTGCACTTCACCGTTCACTTTCAGTTCACCATCTATTGGAACTATTTTACAAACAGTGTTACCAGCTTTAAAGGCTTCTCCATACGTACCTTCTCCAACTTTGGTAATACTTTTTGGGTCACTGGATTGAGAAAGTTCCAATGTTTTTAGCTAAATGATCCTACTCGTACATTTTTAAAGATCACACAGTACAAAGGAAGACGAAGTCGAAAATAAATTCAGAAAAATGAAGCAAGAACCATACAAATAGAAACTACGATGTTCACAGTTCAGCTAGCTACTCTTTTACATAGATTTTTTAAGATTTCAGTCGGATGAATACTTATCAGTTTCCCTTGCCTAGTCCTCAAAGAAATTAAGTGATGTCAAGAATCTAATTTACAAATACAAAGTTATGGGGGCAAACTAAAATACAGCTTAAGTAAGAATTCCATGTACTGGAAACGAAAAATTAATGTAAGGATCTAAACATATTGAAATAGTTCAAAATCAGGGACCACATACTTTATATGAACTTGAACTTTCACAAACAGCATAGGCAGAAATTTAAAATAGAAGATTGAGAAAGATTATATTGCATGTTTTATCTTTGGTTTCCGCTAGCATATTTGAGCAAATTTTGGCGACAATGAAAAACATTAGAATAGAATAAAACTTGAATAGAAGCATCACAGGATTAGATTATGTACAAACCAATATTTGGAGAACAAATCCAGAAGAGTTGATGGAGCCACTTGTCCACAGACTGCCATAAGAGAAGAAACTGGATCCACATAGTCACGATCCAGTGAAGTGGATGTAGAAGCTAAAGATAGTTTCTTAACGGAAGCTTCAACATCTTCACAATCCTCATCGCGCAGAATTGCTACCAAGCTGCCTTTTTCTGAATTGCAATTCCTTCCAGGCCCATATTTATTAATCAAATATGAATTGACTCTGGTTTGGACAGAATGCAGACTCGAATGGGGTTTGAAAGAAGTTTTTTCTGGCGTTGTCAAATCTATCACATCCCCACAAATAGGTTCCAAGTACATGCCTGGTGTTTCTAACAACCTTGAAAGTGTACTAGAAGGTCCACAGCTGTAATTCAATTTCCTTGAAATTAACCATTTCTCCAATCTAGATACCTTTGGTGGTACAGCAACATTATCAGTTTGATTGTTACAAATCCATGTACCAGAATTTTTCGGTGAGGGGCTCTCCTCCAGCAATTCAAAGGCATCAACCTCTTGAAAGTATTCCTTTTCTTTCTCTAAGTTTGGAGCCTTTACTGCCTTTTCCTATAAAAAGTTAAAACCACAAGTGAAAGAGAGAACCTGAGCTTGAGGACCCATAAAGAACAAATTAACCAACAGGCCTCTACCTTTAGCTTATATCCATCCCTAAATATAACTTAAAAGAAGCTACAAAACAGTGATAAATTAAATTCATACTTTTGGAATGGGTGGTTTGCCCTTTCTTTTGGCCTGCTTCTTGCGAGGCTGATTATCCACACATGCAGCAACAGCAATACTTACTCGTCCTCTGTTTCAAGCACAAAAATGAATCATGAACACGTGAACATCAACATATAATGAAGATTTAAAACAAAAATTAAAAATGAAATAAACCTATGCAGCTTTAAATAAACATGGGAATGCATAAGATAAAGCCACGAATCCAATTATACAATCTAGGCATACGACAGATACACGTATAAATGACTACTGATTACTGAAAAACCCAATCTTGAAGCTGATAAATTTTTCATAAAATAGCAAGAGAGATAAGGGTCTAAACTGAACCTGGTTGAAAGGGAGCGATTCCAACTGACCCGCTTCGTAACAGCAATCAAACTCACCCGATTCTCTTTATTTAATTCCAACTGCCTCCTATTAGTAAACAAACCAAAACCAAATAGATAAATCGAAATAGAACTTTTTTAAATTCATTTAAACAAAAAAAAAATAAAAAATAAGAAAACCCTTGTGCTGATTTTGCTTACCAATTTACATCTTCAGACACTTTCTGGGGTTTTCTTCTTTGATAAATCACTCCAATCTTCTGCTGTTGCTGTTGATTATTGTGCCCTAACTCTTCTTCAGCAATGATTTCTGACCATAAATCAACTCCATTTCGGTCTGAAACATAATCAAGTACATAGACTGTTAAGCTCTCAAACAAATTGAGAAACAAAAAATTGAAACTAATAATGGATTTATCTGGTTACCTGCTTTGGAACCCATTTCGAGGGTAGACTTTCTAGCAAGACTGACTGACAGAATTTGAAATTCAGTTTCTGGCGGGACGTGCCTTATGGAATTCTAGTTCTTCGTAGATCGTTAGAAGAAAAACGGTGCGTTTTAGTTCCAAGACAAGAATTACTGGGCTTTTAGTCTTCTGGCCCATAAATTCTCTATTCGAATCAGTTGAGGGTTGAAAATGATGCTCGTTTCCGGATCTAATTATGTTTATTGTTAATCTGTTGTGGTGATTTGTTTGATCAATTTTCAGTTTAGCTTTGAATTCTGAATTGGCTTTTTAGCAAACAGTAGTTCATTCTTCTTTGTTTGATTTCAGCTTAACGATGCTACTGTTAAAGCTTCCTTTTTCACCTTTTTTTTTTTCTTCTTGTTAAAGCTTCCTTGAATTGCTGTTATTAAACCATAGTATTTCAGAGCTTGTTTAAAAATTTCACTCGATTATATTGGGTTTGCTGAAATTTTGGCTGACATAAGTCTGTTGCTTGCAGTAAGAGGTTTAAAGCCTGCATTTTTAAGGTTAGTTATTTCCTCCCCAGTTCATTTAAGTCCATTTTTATTTTTTTCTCCTTTTTGTTGTTTTTAATCTCAGCTTCTTTCTTACTCTCTGACGTATAATTTTGATGGCATTAATTTCATTATGTGATACACCTGATTACTTGAAATTTCTTATTGTCATTTATGCTTTGCTTGGTTTCTTTCTATGTCTGAAGAAATTTCAAATTTAAGTGCAAATAAGTTAGGTTGCTTGTAATAATTTGATATGCTAATCTCTATTTTCTTCCTCTTCAATTGTTGTGCTTACTGAACGTATCAACAATTATTGATGCTTATTGAAATTTTGGCAAGGAAATAGCCTTAACTCCACAATTTTGATATAATCCTTGTAGGAAGGCTATCACTTATGGCAATAGTAACGAGGATGAGGAGATTGATCTGCATTTCATTTGCTCTCTGGAATTTTGGTGGATGGCAGTGGCTTGGACAACCTCTCTTGTCACTTCATATTTGCATTTGTTTTTCCGAAGGATATTTGGCCGGAGTTCTAAGCCTATCCCCATTGTCTTCCTCCACAAAGCAGGCTTAGCAGATGCCTTTGCATTGTTACTGGTGTAAGCGATTTATACTTTCATATTCCTCCATTGGAGGTTTTTATATGACCCTTTATTATAGGCTACATCTGTTTGGTATCTCCTCAATTTTTTTATTTTATTTTATTTTTTTGTATCTCAAAAATAATTTGATAGGTTGCTGAACTTCAATGCATTCTTGGATAATTCTATATATCACCTTTTCTGTAAGTTATAAACATTTCCTGGCGAAGCTTTGGTATTTTGAAACTCTCCCAAGGTGATTTTTTTTTTTTTTAATTAGAACCAGAATTTTTAGTAAATTTGTGATGTTTGACAATTCAATTCTAAAAGTTAGTTATTTATAATATTTTGGTAGAATCAGTTTTCATTTCATCTTTGCATAAATTATAGGACCTCATTCCTTCTGCAGTTGGACAGTCATCCAAATTGTTGGATAAGGTACCGTTGTGCAATTAGCTCTTTTGTTCTGTCATGCTTGCCATGGAATGGAACTTTTCTTTATATTTCTTGGTATTGTTTTGTACGATAGACTGTTGAGAGCATAAAAACAAAGAACACGGATGCTCAACTCAAAGCTTTTGTGGTTGACCTATCATCTTTCCAATCAATCTCAAAGTTTACAGTTTCTGGAGAAATGGCTTTTGGATTCAGATATGCATTCTTCCATCCAGTTCCTGATCAACAATGCTGGGATACTGGCAACACCCCATCGTATTACAGCTGATGGCTTCGGTCAGTAATGTGTCTCTGAAATATTTATATTTAATAAAAAGCATTCTTTAATGCTAAAGCATAGCTACCTTTATATTTCACCCTTCTCTTGACCATGAAAACAATTCCTGCCTCTTATTTTTTTTCATGTCATTGGTTATTTCCAGGATGATGGCTACAAATTATGTTGGAGCATGACAAAACGTCTATTATCACTCATCAGAAATAGCCCCGTTGGTGCAAGGATAGTGAATGTCACATTGTTTACGCATCGAAATGGTATGGATATTCATAATCACTAGTGTGACACATTTGTATTCTGTTAGGTGATTTTTTTTATTTATTCATTTACTTATTATCATCTCTTCCATGGAACTTTGATTGAGCAAGATAGTATTATCTACTATTGGCCATTTGTATGCTAAATAAAGTTGTGTGCTTAATATACTGTTTCACAAGGGTCTCTTTTGTTTCAACACATCTAGCAGTAATTTTAAAGTATAGCTCCGCTGTTTGATTTTTGAGAAATTTCCTAATTTTGGTATAGAACATAATTGCTTTAGATGCTTTCCTTCGTGTTCGATTTGCAGGTTGACGAGGAAACTGTTTCGGGAAAGTGCTTCAGGATGACAAAAAAATATCCGTTTGCTCACGTCTATCACTACTCAAAATGTAAGCTGTTTTCATCGCATTACCTGCTGCAGTAGCTTCTAACTATAGCTAGTAATCACACACAATGTTTCAGTGTGCATGCTGCTATTCTCATACCAGCTTCATCAGCAACTTCAGTCGACGAATAACTTCGAGTCTCTGTTAAGTTTGTGATTTACAGTTACTTTATTAAGGATATATATTCTTGAATAGGTTCTTACCATTTGACAGTATTCACTTACAAGTAGCTTTTCTTCTGAAATATAATCAGCTACTTCTACCAATCTACTATGTTTTAACATTTTGCAAATTTCCACCTTTTTTGTGGCATTGTTTTTGCTTTTCTCCTTTTGGCTTTTAGAAAACACTTATAAAAAGCTGCACTTTGCTGCTTTTATAAAAACAGCTTAAAAACCCCAAAAAAAAAAAAAGTCGAGACACACGGTTAAATGACTTCCAAGTTAAAAAATGCTTAAAATATGCTTTTAAGCGATGTCAAACACCCTCTAAATTTCATCTTATGGCAAATATTTTATTCTGATAATTTCTTGTCACTTTTATTTTATTTATTATGAATATCTTTGTTTAAGTTCTAAAAGTCATAAACGTATTAGTCAGTATCATAATTATTCATGCCTTAATTAACACTTAGAAGACTACAATTAGGACACACTAATGGAGATTTAGGGTATTGATTAGGATTGAAAGTGAGGAATTAGCTAATTTCACATTCTATATATAAAGAAATGAAGAACACTTGTTTCACTTGCAAGTAATTCTAACAAGTATAAAAATGACAAATTTGATTTATGATTATAAATTAGCTCTAATTTCAAATCATAATATTTTTTGTTAGGATTTCATTTTCATAATTTTCCTTAATTATTAGATTAGACTAATCAACCTCCATTTTTTAATTTATTTTTCCTTTTAAATTAATTGAATTTAATGCACAAATCATGATTATATTCTTTTTTTAACAATTCATGCATCATTTTACAACAACAAAAAGCCAAAATTCGAAAACACCATTCAATCTTCATATTAAATAATTATTTTTCTTTTATTCCCAATTATAAATAATTATTTTAGTGAAAATTATAAATTTAAAAAAAAAATTGAAAATTAAAATAAAATTTTGATTATTACATATATTATAAAAATTTAATTATTTTTAGTTTATATTTAAATCGAAACAATATTAATTGAGCATTAATATAAAACAAATAAAGGAATTCAAGCATTTTAATGGTAAAATCGTAATTTGCAAGCAAGGTCAAGAATATGGTCTCTAAAGAGCAATGATGGCAATATGGGCCAAGTATAGTTTTGTTGGATACAAATATATTTATGAATTATTTAAAATTACCATATGATCCAATATTAAAAGAGATAATACTCTTATATTTATTTAGTTTACAATAAAGTCCCACAATTAACGGGATAATGAGAATCTAATTGGGTCATTATTGATGCTTAATTACAATTAACATGTTTACTTTATTAGATCTTTGTGATATCTTTCTTTTTCATATTCTGAATAGACAATACAAAGCATTAATTTAATTTTTTTGATTGTAAATTGATAAACTTTATTATTATTATTATTATTATTATTATTATTATTATTATTATTATTATTATTATTATTATTATTATTATTAAGTGAATTTGTATATTTTCTATGAAATGAAAAATATATTTTTTTCTAATTCTAATTATTTGGTACATAATTGCACATGGCATGTGTACCTTACCAAAGCACCCAAAATAAATAAATATAAAAAAGTATTAAAAATACATATAGTATGAGTAATTAGATAAAAAATTAAATATTTCGTTATTATATAGACAAGATAATTATGTTATTATTTAAGTAAATTAGTTTTTTTTTTCTTAAAAAAAATGAAAGGAAGATGATTATATTTTAATTAATCAAAATATTAAATACTATTTTATAAAAATTGGGAAATATGCAACATTTAATTAAGTTTTATAATTAACACGTATTTTTTTTCAAATAATATACATAATTTTAAAAAATTATTGCATAAAAAAAATCCATAACATATTATTTTTATAAGGTGCAACTGGGAAACAAACATTCATGCCGTTGATTATATTAATAATTAATAAATTAATTGTTAATTGTGTGATTAAGAAATGAATTAGTCAATGGTTTGGGAAATTATTATAATGAAACTGAGATAAAGTGACAGAAAATATTCCAAATTAATGTATATTCATACTCACACCAAAGAATGGACAGCTATATATATATATATATATATATATATATATATACATATATATATTATTTTTCAAATTTTAAATATTTTGAATTAATTTTAAAAAAGAATTGATGTTATTTGTCATATTAAAAATGTAAGGATAAATATTTTTTTATAAATTAATCCAATAAAAGTATGTTAATTTATATGATAATTTCTTAAGAATTTTTTAAACAAACCCTTTAAGAATATTATTAAATTAATCCAATATTAATTAATCTAAAAATCTTGTCAGGAAAGGAGAAAAATGACCGTTTTAATTTATAATTTTCTTCTGATAATTAAGATTAACTCTCAAAATAAAAAATAAAAAATGAGAGAGAGAGATATTAGAGAGAGAGAGAGAAAGAAAGATATTTGCTTGTGAAAAGTTAGAGAAAAAAGAGTTAATACAAACTGATAACCAGTCATGTTCAAAACAGCAAATCAAGAAAAACCCAAGAAGACCTTACACATTTCCATTTCTTTCTTCTCTTTTACTGTATTCAAAATGTTTAGTAATGGATGCGTAATGGAAGCCATCACCTACCACTGATAATAACTCAATCCCTTCCTTCTCTTCTTATCTCTCTTCCCCACCACTCCATTACAAGAAAAAGATCAAACCTTTACCTTCAATTTCTTCCATGTCCATCATCTTCTCCTTCTTCTTCTTCTTCTTTGTAGCACAACCAACATCAAAAAGGACAATTGCCATTTCAACTTCAAAAACAATAAACCCTTTTTCTTATTATTGTCATTTTTGGTTTTGGGTTCACAGAAAGCTCCTCCCCATCTTAGATTTGCTCTCATATTTGCCCCTATGAGAGGAAATCTTCTCTTTTTGGCTATATAGCTTCATTTTTAGATAGTATAGTTGATTTGGGTTTCTTGGACATTTGCTGGTTTCGGCATTGGTTTTCTGAGGGTTTCTTGTTTGAGATCTGGTTTCTGAGAAATGAATATGGCTAAGAGGTTTCAAAGATCTGGACTTTGAAGGATTCTCTTGTGAAGTTCGTTGCAGAGAGGTATGAGAATGAAGTACTTGTTCTGTTTTTCTCTCTCTCATAATGTAGTTGTGCTAGTTATCAACTAAATTTACTTGTTTTTTGATTATTTTTTACTACAACTAGTCTACTTGTATTGTATTGTTTGATCTTGTGGTGTTTTGCATTGTGAAACGCTTTTATAAGAATCTGTATCTGCATCTCTTGTTATTGAAAGTTTGGAACTGGGAATTTAGTGTAATGGAGGTTGTTGGGACTTGGAAATTGGGATTGCAAAAAGATTTTATTTTGTTATTCTAATTAATCCAAAGATGCAATTTTTTATAGGTGGTTCTAGATTGATGAAATTGCAACACTTGTGTATCTTTTGTCAATTATGTAGGTTTTGGACATTTGAAAACCAAGAAAATGGCCAATGATCTCAACACAGAAATGTCCAAGAAAACTGCCATTTTTGGTCTCAAGGTGTGGGAAGTGATTGGGATTTCTGTAGCATTATTTATCTTAGTTATCCTCTCCATGTTGTCATTTTGCTTAACTTCAAGGAAGAAGTCAAGAAGAGATGGAAACAAGCTTCCTCTTAGCCAAATCCCAGCTGTTTCGAAGGAAATCAAAGAAGTTCGCGTAGAACAAGTATCAACAAATGAATTTGCGCCTCGTGATGGTATTCTTCTTACAATTCATGATAAAACCAGTGACAAAGAGTCAGATAAGGTCATGGTCCATCTGGGCGTGGGGAAAATGAAGAATGGAGACAATAGCAGTCAGTCAGGTTCATTTCATAATTTTGATAAAGAATCACAGCAATCAGGTGAAGAAGGGAGTTCTGGCACAGTAACAATATTTAAACCTTCTTCTTCATATCCTATTACTGCTCCTTCTCCTTTGAGTGGCTTGCCTGAATTCTCTCATTTGGGTTGGGGTCACTGGTTCACATTAAGGGATCTTGAGCTTGCAACGAATCGATTTTCAAAGGAAAATGTCCTTGGGGAAGGTGGATATGGAGTGGTCTATAGAGGGCAGTTGATCAATGGCACTCCTGTGGCAGTGAAAAAGATCCTGAACAATTTGTGAGTTTCAAACTAGCTTTGTCATTTCCCTTGTAGATTTTCCAATTCTTCTTAATCCTGTGAATTATTGTTCAAATGACCTCTTGAATTCCTTCTGTAGGGGCCAAGCAGAAAAGGAGTTTAGAGTAGAAGTTGAAGCCATTGGTCATGTGCGCCACAAGAATTTGGTTCGCCTTCTGGGATATTGCATAGAAGGGACTCACAGGTATCATTTGCTTATTCAAGCGCAGTACTTTGTGACTTTGGCTAAAGCTGAGGTTTATCGGCTAGAAAACTGAGTTCAGCTTGCTCATTGATGGGGCTTACGGTCTTATTGTTCTTTTCTGTGGAAATTCTTGCAGGATGTTGGTGTATGAATATGTGAACAATGGAAATTTGGAACAGTGGCTGCATGGAGCTATGCGTCATCATGGATATCTTACTTGGGAGGCACGTATGAAGGTTCTCCTCGGCACAGCTAAGGCGTAAGTCAATTTCATTTCCTATCAATACAGACTTCTGATTCCCATGTTGACATGATATATTTTTTGCAGTCTTGCTTATTTGCATGAAGCCATTGAACCAAAAGTGGTTCATCGAGACATTAAATCAAGTAATATATTAATTGATGATGATTTCAATGCCAAGGTCTCTGATTTTGGCCTTGCCAAGTTGCTTGGAGCTGGCAAAAGTCATGTAACAACTCGGGTTATGGGAACATTCGGGTAAGCTTTATAAAATTTTCCATTTATTTTTGTTCTTTGTGGCAGAGAAATAATTAGCCTATGAAATCCATTCTCTCTTCTAAATATCATTATCTTGCAGATATGTGGCACCTGAATATGCGAACACTGGTCTTTTGAATGAGAAGAGCGATGTTTATAGCTTTGGGGTGTTGCTATTGGAAGCTATTACTGGAAGAGATCCTGTTGACTATGGCCGTCCGGCCCATGAGGTATGCAATTTGTGAAGCTCAAATTTTTTCAATTGCCGTTACTAATTGGTTGGCATCATCAATACCATAGACAAATTACTGCATTTACAATTCCAGATTCATTTAGAAGAAGTTATAAATTCTGATTATGTAGAATTTATTAGGACTAGGGTTTGTTATTGGATTTGCCTCAGAGGCTTTTCCAGATTGGTCAAATGGTTTCTTTTCATCCCAATAGATAGATGGGACAAGAAGCACTAGAATTAAGATCTTACTTAGAGTGATTTCTCATATTTAGAGGGTGTCTGTCATTGCTTCAAAGCACATTTTAAGCTTTTTTTAACTTAAAAGCCAGTCCAGTTGTAGATTTGGGAAGCATGTTCTGATTCTTATGTGTTTTATTTATATTATACTAATGGAATAAGCATGCATTTTATTTCTTCAAGTTCATTCCTACATTCTTGTTCCTCAGAACACAGTGGCATTTGCAGGTAAATCTTGTTGACTGGCTAAAAATGATGGTTGGAAGCCGGCGGTCTGAAGAAGTTGTAGATCCAAATATTGAGGCCAGACCTTCAACTAGAGCTCTAAAGCGAGCCCTTCTGACTGCTTTAAGATGTGTCGATCCTGACTCTGAGAAAAGACCAAAGATGGGCCAAGTTGTCAGAATGCTTGAATCTGAAGAGTATCCTATTCCAAGAGAGGTTAGTTTCCTGTTTATAGTTCTGTAAAACAAATATGCATCGAAAATAAATTTCAAAGTTGAAAAAAAGATGCAACAAACTTGCATATGCATCCTTCAAAGCTTGATGAAGTTGACTTTTTCAACTGAATTATTCTGAGATGAACATGTGCATTATTTTCAGGATCGTCGAAGAAGAACAAACGGGGGTAGCATGGAGATTGAATCGCAGAAAGAGAATTCCGACACAGACAGGAGTGATTATCCGGGGTCAAGATCGGAGAGCAGACGAGCATAACTAAACATATTTTTGTTGGGAAGAATATGAAGAAGTTATAAACTGAGGTGGATAATTCTTACAATTTTTTAGAGACTTATAAAATTCTTGGGGATGATCTATATAAAAAGTTGTCAATATCTTTACTAGGACATGGGATGGGGTAGGATGTATTAATTTTCTTAATTTCTTTCTTTCATTTTCTTTTTCTGGCTCTATTTTCTTAATGTAGATGGAGAAATGATTTGTTCTTTATGTATGGTATTGGTTGTTGTGAAGAACCCATGTGTACAGAATTGGTTTATATTTTGAACCAGCGGAAGGGACTCCCAAAAAAGTTTGAATCTTTCTATTATCCTTCAGCTTTCATTGTTATATCTCCCATGAAAGAATATAGCTAAGCTACAGACCCGTTCATAAGCTAGCAGAATGTTACTCTACGTTGGATGATCTGCTTCAGCGGACGATAGCTCTCCACAGCACTTCCCTTGTCAAATAATGCAAGACTCTCCATATAAGTTTCGACAAAAGAATCATCAATTTCATCAAATACTTGTCTGAGATAAAACTTCAATAGAGATTCTCCATTTTTCCTAAACCCCATCAGATTTACTCTCCCGTCAGTTCGTTCTTCGTCTTCCAAATACCACCTCAAAGTTCCTGTCCCTGCATTTGGATCACCAACCTATGGTAGCGAGGAAATCATTATGATAATGAACATAGGCAATTAATGAGTCCCTGAATACTTTCAGAGGCAATCTTGAAATACGGTGTACTTCCTTTCAGCTACATTACACATCAGCTACCGGATTTTTTATTTCTTACCCGACAGAATCACAACATTGAATCTAAATACTATACTCCTCTCCTCTATAAATACTGTACTAGATTCTGGTTTACTAACAATTATCCACTGAAATAAGTGTCTGTTTCTTTTCTTAATGCAATATTGTGTATCTAACAGCAATGGAGGGTGACACTTCTACAAATCCGGTTGCTGAATATTAGGGTAATAATCAAGGTGATGTTGCTGTTGCTGCCGAAGCTAACTAAGGCGGTGGTGCTGCTTATGACACTTTACGCTTCTAATTAATGAAGAAAAAGCATTGAAAATACAGAGTATTACAGTTACAATCAAACTGATAAGATTGTAACTAAAATCTTATCGAAGCTACCTGCGAAGCTTCTGATTCGAATCACTAGTGTTTCCAAGTTTTAGTACTCTCAAATCAACAACCCAAATTTCATGAACACCCAAATCTCCGAATCTTCAACACCCAATTCTAACCCATTACCATTACTCCTTCATCACTTTTATGTGGATCGATATTCTGTGGGTTTTGAAAATCGAGAGTTCTGCAACTAAAAGCAATTGTGTTTTTCATTCAAGTCCGGCTTTCGCTCGATGGGTTATTCTAATGGAGTGGTTTGTCTCTTCAGAAGTCGATTTTTATCAAACAGGTATGAAGAAGATACATTGATTCATGTCGTTGTGACAATCATCATTTAATTGGTTTTGGTTTTGGTTTCGATTCATGCATACTGTTTGTACATCTGGTCGCACAAATTGCATAGTATGATTACAAGTTATTCAGAATGATTGTTCATTCTCAACACTCTTGCGATCCCTCCTGCGATTGTATTGGTATTTCTCATAAGATTCAGGCTGAAATTTACTCATTTAACACCAATTCTTGAAAGATTATTGCTGCTGATCCTACAAATTTTATGTTACCAAAGGAAATGAGGTTTTTAGTGAAATTATGTTACCAAAGGAAATACATTATATTTCTAAAATTGCCTCTGAAAGTATTCAAGGACTCATTGCTTGCGTATGTTCATTATCATAATGATTTTCATGCTACCGTATCATGGGTGATGGAAGAGTACGGTGATGCAGAGTCATGGGTGAAATTAGCAGAGGTTGGTGATCCTAATAGAGCCAAAAGAATTGAGGTGTTGTACGCGAAATATGCACAAAATGTAGAACCAACCGAAAGGATTATGTGCAGAGCCTTGCATTATTTGACAAAGGAAGAAGAAGATAATTTTATTTTGGTGTTTGAATTATTTTTTTTTCAATCAAGTTCCTGAACTATTTAAAAGTTATCAATTAAGTCCTATTGCTGAGTATGGATCCAAGCCTAATTATCAACTTCACAAGCTTAATGTGCCAGAATTTTTAGCATTTACACACCAAAATTTGCAGAAGTTCCAAGCTCGTTAAGTAAATGCTTGCAAATAAAAGCATTTCCGCTCATCCATGAAGAAC
Organism: Croton setiger; assembly: GCA_948099555.1. NCBI lineage: Eukaryota > Viridiplantae > Streptophyta > Magnoliopsida > Malpighiales > Euphorbiaceae > Croton > Croton setiger. Next base: position 27,349 of record CANUEY010115105.1, read on the forward strand.
TGAAGAATCAATTTACTTCAGGGAAACTAAAATTCAAATGTCAAACATTCGAGAAAACTAGAAGATTAGTAAAGAATTAATCATAATTTTCATTCCTACTAAGCAATCTGCGAAAGGCAGCTACTTTACATGCTTTTTCGAGTAAAATTCATTCAGACAGACCCCATTTATAAATATAATGTTATTCTTATATATGGAAAATAAAAACAAAACCAAAAAAATAGGAAAAAAGGAGCAAACTTCAATGGGATATTTTTAAGAGGTTGCAAAGAAGCTGCAATGTCAGAAAAATGTTTTTAAGCTTCAGGCTTCTCCCATTTCAGGGGCTTCACCACCTCCCATGTGAAGTCAGTATCATCTCTTCCAAAGTGACCGTAGGCGGCAGTCTTCAAGAACCTGCTGTTTCCACCTCTCTTGAGATCCAAGTTAATGGAAATCATACCGGGCCTGAAATCAAAGTTCTCCTTAACAATCTTGAGGATCTCCTTGTCGGGGATCTTTCCGGTGCCATAAGTATCAACAAAAACTGACAATGGTTCTGGCACACCGATGGCATACGAAACTTGAACAATGCATCTGCGAGCAAGCCCATTTGCGACAATGCTCTTGGCAGCTTGCCTAACAATATAGGCACCACTTCTGTCAACCTTGGTGGGATCCTTTCCAGAGAAGGCACCGCCACCATGAGCTCCCCAACCACCATAGGTGTCGATGATGATCTTGCGACCGGTGAGTCCAGCGTCACCGTGAGGACCACCAATGACAAACCTGCCTGATGGATTAAGATGGAAGATGGTCTTCTCATCAAGGTACTTCTCAGGTATCACAGGCTTAATAACATGCTCTTTCAAATCAGCAGCAATCTCATCATTAGTGACAGTTTCATCATGTTGGGTTGAAATGAGAACGGTGTGGACGCGCACGGGAACCATTGCACCATTATCGTTGTAGTACTCAACAGTGACTTGGGTTTTCCCATCGGGCCTCAACCAAGGGCAGGTGCCATTCTTGCGGACTTGAGTGAGGCGAGCGCCGAGCTTGGTTGCAAGAACATGGCTAAGAGGCATAAGTTCAGGGGTTTCATCAGTGGCATAACCAAACATATGACCTTGATCACCGGCACCAATCTCCTCAGGCCTCTTGGTAAGATGGCCATGAACACCCTGAGCAATATCAGGACTCTGCTGCTCAATGTAAACAAGAACCTTACATTTGTCAGCATCAAGACCAACATCATCAGAAACAAAGCCAATTGATCGGCAAGTGTCACGAACGATCTTTTCGTAGTCTACATTAGCTTTGGTTGTGATCTCACCAAAGACCATAACCATATTGGTCTTGGTGCAAGTTTCACAAGCAACCTTGCTGTCAGGATCTTGCTCAAGGCAAGCATCGAGAATAGCATCAGAAACCTGATCGCAGAGCTTATCAGGGTGACCCTCATTCACAGATTCAGAAGTAAATAGGAAGGTCTCCATTCTTGCAACTGAAAAAGCACAGAATCACATTCATGAGCTGAACAACTTCATTCCATGGCACTCAGTAAAATGGGAGATGCAACATTTAAAAAAACAAATATCTACAGAACAACTAATATGGTCTCCAAGAAACATTTTTATTTCAAAGAATTAAGATCTCATGATACATATATCAGTTAAACTAGTCTAGATTCGCATAATAATCCTATTTTTTAGCAATCTAGCCATGAATAGAAGATACAAATACTAGTAATAAAGAAACAAGCAAGACTAGTGTCAGATCAGTCAACTTCAAGTATAAGTTCAAGGGAAATTAATCAAAAATATACTTCTCGAAATCCTGCAACCAATTATAGGTTTAAAAACAATTCAAAAACATTCCCATTTCTTCCATTAACTATAAAAAAAAAAAAAAAAAAAAAGCTTGCAGATCTACCTAGTCATTTCCAAATTCCATGAACAAAAACCAACCATACCGCTAGTATCCCATTTAAGAATAATGACATGCACAATAAATTCTAAAACCCAAAAAAAAACCCATAAAAGAGAAGCTCAGATCTGATAGAAATCATACATAAAAACTAAAAAAGGAGTAATCTGTAACAATTCTGCTTCGAATTATATATTAAAAAAAAAGAGCATCAGAACAATAATTGAACAGAGTTTAAGTACGAAATGTACCAGGAAATGAAAATCCCTTCAAAGAGCAGATCTAGGGATTAGAATTTAAGCAAAAGCAGAGACCTATCGTTGAGTCCTTGAACAAATGAAGAACTCTTGGCGACTCTTACAGGAATGCTTTGCCTTCGCATTTATAGTAAAAAAAAATGCCTTTAAATTTAATTATTATTATTTTAACATATTATTGCGTGTTACTATGGGCCCACATTTGGAGGTCAGAGAGATTTAGTTGAAAATATATTAGCCGTTGGATCTGAAAACTGGGTGGTGAGGATTAAATAGAGTCGGTGGAGGAAAATGACCGGAACTTACCCACTGGGTTACCGGAGAAATCGGTGGCTCTCCTGTTTTCACCAACCCCATTTTCCCATTATTAATTCCCCTAATTTTTATAATTTCCACCAACCTCGGATGTTTCCTTTTAGCGTGTTTAACTTACACTATGGGTTGCATTTCCACATATATATATATATATATATATATATATATCTATATATATATATATATAGATAT
>CANUEY010115218.1:0-17125 GCA_948099555.1 Croton setiger
TTTCCATAATACAAAAGATGTAAGCTCTAACCAAGTTCTAGATCTTCCTTGCTGATATCAACAAATTTCTTTTCCTTGTAGGTCTGCAGGTTCTGGATGGCAACTTCATCAATGGGCTCGATTAAATACAGAACCTAAACAAAATTAATTAACATTATCAAACTGCACCAAAAATGCAGGAAGGGTAAGGAGCAATGTGCAGTTACCAATGCTAAAATACACAGACCAAGAAAAGTATACTAATGGGTAAAAAGGATAAAACAAAAACAATCTCAATATAACAACTATAGGCAGCAACCAAGAAAGCAAAAAAGAAAACAGAATCTATAATTATAGTGTATCAGTTCATTAATATACATGAGCATCAGTTTCAATAATAGGCCAATTGAAATAATTAAACCTAATTTACCAAACTATATTTAATCCTACTCTGTTTCTCCAAAAAAAAAAAAGTTTCATCCCTACTCTGATAAATTTGTTCTACCATGGAACATGTGCAACTGGTTACATCACATTTAGTATCCTTCAATTACTTTTTTAATCAGCTTAAATTAAAAGGGAAGTTTGTGTTACTGACATGCATATTAACATGCATTCACTTCAGCAAAAACAATTAGAAAAGGCAGCAATAGCCAAAATAGGTATAAACCTCAATGCCTTTTTGGACCAACTTCTCCAAAAATGGAGCACTCTTGGCACTTTTCAGGCTGTCTGAAGCCAAGTAATAGATAGCATTCTGATTCTCCCCCATGTTCTCAACATACTCATCCAAAGTTGTGAGTTCGTCCTCACTTTTGGATGTAAAGAATCGCAATAATGGAGTTATACGCTTGTGGTTGCCGGTGTCTTCGATACATCCTAATTTCAGAAACCTACCAAAGTTCTCCCAAAATTTCTTGTAATCCTGAAATCAAGTTAGCAAATTTCAAGTCCTTAGCTAATAACCATCAAACAGAGGAAATAATGTACATATATTTTGGCTGCTACTAACCTCCTTATTTTCACTTTCAGATAGCTCTTGAATCATATCAAATGTTTTCCTAACAAGTCTCTTTCTCATAATCCTTACAATTCGACTCTCTTGAAGGATTTCTCGAGATACATTAAGAGGAAGATCATCAGAGTCAACCACACCCTTCACAAAACTCAGATATCGTGGGAACTGCAAGAAAAGAAACTCTAGATTATATCCTTTTAAGGAAATCATAATTTTTTAAATGATAAAAATAAAAATTTCATGTTAACTTACTCACGAAGTTGACATAATTTAGTTTCTAGGAACCTCAATGTTATTTTTTTAGACCAAGGACCACTGTACAATTAAATAAAAGTATTGCCATATTTCTGTTCATGGAAAAGTATCCACAATTCTATCCAAGCATCCAGTACACAAGCAACAGGAACATGATAATATGAATTATCCCCCAGTTAAATTCTGTTGACTGTTGCTTGTGTTCATGTACTACATGTCTCAGAAAAAGCTGCCAAAACATGACTCAGATACACAGTGCATAACCATCTTCTGGGAATTCTAGCTGAGTAGCTGTCATGTCAAGGCAACACTTACCAGCTCTCCATCAAAATCATCTGAGATGAATACACGCTTCACATACAAACGAATGTTCTTCGTTTTGGGATTTACAACTTCCTCATTGTTAAGAGGCCCCATACCAGGTATGTATAGAACACTCCTAAATTCCACCTCTCCCTGCAAAAATTTTTAAGACAGAATTTAGAACTAAATCGATGTCTAGTAAGATAAGACAACCAAAAACTCTTCACACAATCATACCACAACCCAAAACATCTTCACACAATCATACCTCTGTAGTGAAGTGTGTATATGCAAGTGGGTCCAAGAATTCATTAAATGTTTTCTTGTAGAACTCATTGTACTCCTCCTTTTGAACTTCCTTCGCACTTCGCATCTGCAGCATACAGACAAAAATGAAATAAGCATATAACAAAGTTTTATCCAGAGCACCATAGGAAAGAAAAAGAAAAAAGCATTTATATAATCTCACCCATATTGGTTTTGTTTCATTGGCTAACTCCCAATCCCAATACTTCTCGTTTTTAGTTTTCTTGGTCTTTTTCTTCTCATCCTGCCAAGAGATTCACAATTTGTCATAAATGTTATAATCAACCAGAAAATAAACACAATTGCCCTTGGAACTGATGTGTTAAGTTACCTCTGGTTTGACTTCTTCTCCTTCTTTTGGTTCTTCCTCCTCTTCCACCTGCCAAAATTGAATTCAGTATAGTTAAAATTTACTGTATATGTGTAACCTGGTTGGTTGAACTAATTGACTTTATCAAATGGAGAAAACATATATATTCTAAAAAAAATGTCCAAGAGGCCAAAACTCAATGCATGAAAAGTTTTAAGAAAACAGATTATTGCAAAATAAAAAAGAAACTCTCACTGGAACTTCCTCTCATCCCCCGCCACCCAATACAAACACACAAAACCCTACATAAAATAACAACAATAACTGCCGTTCCTCTAAAGAACTGAGAGAAAAATAATGAAGCAAATCAAAGTAAACAATCACCATTTGCAGGTAAAAATTCAAATATTGTTAAGATAGAGGGAGCAAGTTTGATGCAAACATTATCACCTCAACAGTCCTTGATTTTTCTTGCCATGTATAGATAGGAAAAGAAACAAATTGTGAGTAATTCTTCACCAAAGCCTGAATCCTGGATGGATCTGAGAATTCATATTTATCATCTTCCTGCAATAAAACCACAACACACTTACCTCATCTCAAAAAGATAGAGCATCCAATAAATGAGCCAATAAGAATTCAACTTTGGGACCATACATAAAAGAACACGTCCAAAAAAGGAAAGGGGAAAAAAAGCAGAAAGGCAATTTTTTCCCCATAAACAAAAGATATTCACTTCCAATATTATGCTGCATGGTTGAAATATGAACTTATGAGTTTTTAGGTACCCTCAGATAAAGAGTGATTTGCGTTCCACGGAGCAGACTCTTCTCAGGATCAGTTTCTTCCTTAATCATGTACGAGCTACTGTCAGCTGCTGCTTCCCACACATACTGCTTATCTGACCTAGGACTCTTTGTAGACACAACAACCTGATTCCACATATTATATGAGAACAAGTTTCAGCAGTAAATTGCAATTAAAACTCTGATACTAACAAATTTCTGATTAAAGCAACACAAAGCAGAACGTTAACAACTTCACAGAAATCATAATGCACCTTCTCAGCCACAAGAAAGGCAGAATAGAACCCGACGCCAAATTGACCAATCAAACTATTGTCTGCCCCAACATCTTTGTTTTCCTGCACAACATAAATTAGGGAGAACTTGAATTAGCAGGCCTTGAAGCATTTAGGGAAAGAAGGTAATAGACTTATTGAGTCATTTATTTTCTTCATCTTTATTCATTTTAAGAGTCAGTCTCAGAAAATAGTAGTTCCATTCCACACAAAATGCAGTCTAAGAATCCCTTAGCTGCAGAAATTCACTGTTAGCAGGATAAACAAGTACCTTAAGAGCCTGCAGAAATTTCGACGTGCCACTCTGAGCAATAGTTCCAAGACAGTCAACAAGCTCTTCTTTTGTCATTCCAATGCCAGTATCTCTGCATATTGAGAAAAATGGCCCAATCAACATCTGAACATTTATTTTTTAACCAAAAATTGGAAGGGATATACTGATGATCCCAGATTAATCTGTGCGTACGTTATGGTGATTGTCCCATTCTCTGGATCAGGTTTTATACGGATCTCCAGGTCACCAGCATCACCAAGCAAATTTGGTTCAGTCACACTCAAGAATCTCAATTTATCCAAAGCATCACTTGCATTGCTGGAAAGTAAAACAAGAACCAAGTCAGCCTACAACTTACACCAGGAACTGAATAATAGCAATTATGCAAATGATTGAAAGTTGAGAAAGATAATAAAATGATGCATTTCATGAAGTGAATAGCAAAGTCATAGTGAAAATAATATCTTCTATCAGTCAAGAACATGCTTACCTTACAAGCTCCCTCAGGAATACTTCTTTGTGGCTGTATAAACTATGAACGATTAAATCCAACAGGCGGCTAACCTGGAAATGATTAAATTTCTCAATAATTAGCGATTGAACAAAGTTTTGACGCTAATGGAGTAGAATATAAAAATTTCAATCACACAACCACCCGGAGAACAATAAAAAAGAAACGGAAGTTCCCAAATTTCCAACCTCACAAAAAGAAAATGGTAGGAAAACCGATTATCTGAAACCCAATACAAGCTTACTTCTAGTGGGTAAAACCGAAACCAGTCAAACACACCAAAATTCAAAAAAAAAACCCAAATAGCTAAAATCTGAAAAAAAAAAGCTACCCACCTCTGCTTGATACTCGAATTTCTCACCAGAAGCATCGGCAGCCTCTTTCTCAGCGACTGCCGCATCGCAGCGGACAGCAATCCGATTATTTCGCTTCTCAACTTTCCATTTGAGGCCAGCACAAGAAAGGCCTTTTCTGAGACTGTTGTTTTGGGGCAAAAACGGAGTTCTCAGATTGAATAGCCTTCCGCTACTGGGGTGTTTAAGTGAAAAAGGATGAGAAACCAAAGTAGCAGTAGCTAGGCTTCTGCTTAGAACTGGAGCCATTGAGATAGATAGAAGGGGAGAGTTGGAATTAGGTCAGCTTACTAGCGAAATGAAGATAATCTGGGACTTGTTTGTTTAGAGCGTTGAAAAAACTAAAAACCCTCCCAAGGGTTTAACGGGAAAAAGAAGAGGGTTCTAGAAATATGATAATCCAACTTGGGGTTTTTCGTTTCTGGACCTATTTGTTTATATTTGTAAGGCTTAGATGTTGCCATCTCAGCATTTTCAATATCCTCTCCAAAATAAACTTTTTTTTTTTCTCTTTTGTGAAATTAATAGGAGTAACAAAAATCAGGCCTAGTAGGGTGGAGAGCCGGTTTAATGAGCTGTGATTTTAAAGAAAGGTTGAAATTCTGTTATTGTCAAAAAAAAAAAAAACCTCAAATTTTGTTGGGTTGAATAAATAAACTTTACTCAACAAATTATTATCGGTTCGATGACCATTCAATAAGATTTAATTTAAGTCTGAGTATTCAGTGATTTAATTTAAATTTGAATATTCAGTTCGGTTTGGAAATAGAATTGGTTGTTTAAGAGTTTTTTTTTCTATTAATATTTGAAATTATACGAAATTACGTTTACTATATTTAAATTTGAGTTTAATTAGTTTAATATTTTGTATTTGAACTCAAAGTTGGAGTCAAGTTTGGATTATTTAAAAATCAAATTCAATTTAAATTGAGTTTTCTCAAAATTGAGTCATGAATAACTTGCTTTTAAATTTTATTTCAGTACTATTGATCATTAACAATATAATTTTTGCTTAGACGAGTCACAATCAATCAAAAAACATTTATAAAAAATTTATTATTTTTTTTACAAAAATTATATTCAAAAATTTATATTCATGTGGTATATAATATATAATGGAGTTCGAAATTATATTTTACAATTTATTCTGTAGTTTTTTTTTTTATACCAAAATAATAACATGTGAAAAAATAAATTATTTAGATGTTTTTCATAAATTTTTAAATAAAAATTTATCACATTAGCTTAAAACATGCAGAAGATCATCAAACAGTGTACTCTAACTTGTATTCTTATGTTTCTTGCTTTTAAAATGATTAGTTTTTTTATCATGTATATTGCGGGAACGTATTTACAGGTGTTTCTTATTTAATTTTATATTAATTTTTACTTATATTTATTATTAAATAATTTTTTTACATTTGATTTAAGTAAATAATACAATTTTTTTTAATCTGCTTATTAGCGCTTATTTAAATATAATATGTAAATATATATAAATTTATCTTTATATATCTATTTTACGTAATTATATATATTAAAACAAAATATAGCATATAAATTTAGATTTATATATTTATTTTATTTGTTCATATATATATTAAAAAAAATTTAATATGTAAATGCAAATTTATATACTTTATTTTAAATTTTCTATGTATTGTAAATAAATTGAATTTTTTCTACATATATTCTTTTATTATTTTGGTTATTAAAATGTATAGTAAAATAATACATGAAATTAAAAACAGACTAATAATTTTTATTGTGAAATAGTAAAATATGATATTTATATAATAATTAAAAAAATTTGTTTAATTTTTATATATTAGGATTTTTTTAAACAAAATGAAATTATTAAACTATTAATCATTTATCTCATAATTTATATAGAAAAAATCACAATTAAATTATTCAAACAAAATTTACAAATATCTAATTATCTAATCATCCTAAAAAATTAAAATTATCATACATCTATTAAAGAAATTTGATTGGGTGCCATTGATAAATTAAAATCATAATACTAAATAAAAGGCCGCGTACTATATATAATACACTAAAGTTGGATGTGGTGAGCACTGTTCATTGCTACAATAACGAAAACGGCAGCGTTTTACTTACGGTTGCTATTTCTTTTTCTCTGCCGATCCAATTGGTACCCAGTCAAACAAAAACGATGCCGTAGGGTGTTTATATCATATGGCCTAACCTAACAAAATAAATCAAAACTCTCAGAAGCCTCATGCAACAGAGATGATTGATCTTCCCTGTCGATTGAATTAGCCAATTAACAACGCAACGACTGAGAAAGGAAACTCTGGCTAGCGATAGAACTGCAAACGTCAGTCAGATATGCTGGGCTATCGCGATATTAAAGTTGGTGATTTGATATGATATATCTTCCAATCCAATTTCCTTTTCATTTTGGCCCTTAAATTCAATTGTTAGTATCCTACTAACCTCATTTTGCATTTTGAGTTTCAAATTTAGCCTCCGTTTTAATGATTGAGCTGATTGCAAAGGGCTTAACCGATACTATTAGAAGAGGTGTACACTGAGACAATTGCTACTAAAACAGAACAATTTATTGAACTATCATCAAATGATCAAACGATAAAAGCTCTCCAGGTGGATTTCAACATACTCACGTTTTTGTTGCTTTTCTTGACATATTGAATCTTGATCTTCCTCTCACAAAGGAGGAGCGAATTTGGGCCAAAGCAATGCGTCATCTAAGACACCATCTACAAGAACAAGCAGCTTTAATGATGGCAATCTAAGAAGGAAACATGGTATGGTTCTCTCATTTCAACCTCTTTTCATCACTTTTGATGATATCGTATCGAGATGCGGTAACTTAAGGATTTGTGATAGAATTTTTTTAATTTGAGTTGTTGAATTATATTATGTGCAACTTTTGTGATTGATTAGATTAAGGATAATTAGAGAAAGCTACAGAGATGGGAAGTATGAACAAACCCATCACACCCACAAATTAAGAGATTGATCTAGCACAAGAACTTGATGCAGGAACCTTATTTGTCCTAAAATCAGAAGGTTAGTAGTATTAATTATGTACTTAAATTAATTAATTAATTAATAGGTAGAATTATGATTATAATTATAATGAAGCGGTTGTGTTGTGTGTAGGATGATGGTTGCATTGCAGATGCCATTTGGCTACATCAATCATTGGTCTTGCCATTTAGTGTTCCGTTTGTTATATCCATGCTTGGTTGGGTTGGTGGATTTATTTGGATAGACCCTATCAGCTTTATCAAGTTTCTATTGTTATTGGCTTTTTGTCAATGTTTACGATGCTCATCAAAGTATTAAACTATTGTGCAACTTTTGTGATTGAGCAGATTAAGGATTGTTAGTGTTGCTAAAGAGGCGTTTGTTTACTTCAAATGGATACTTAAGGATGAATTTAACTTGACATTTGGAGTATAAATTTAACTTAATGTGTTTTTATCAATGTGCAAGCAATGAAAAGTCAAAATAAGAATAACTTTTTTAATCACTTTTTATTGTTTTTTTATGATCTATTGCTTATTAATTGGCATATTTTTGTAAAATATCAAATTTATTTTTCTTAATATATTTTAAAATATGAACATTTATCAATTGAGTATATTTATTCTTAAAATAATTCTACGTACAATTTTTTTCTAAAATGAAAATTTTATAAAAGGAAATGTGAATTAAGCAACATTATATAAGCCGAAAGTGTTATTTTACTAAAATTTTATGAACAAGAATAGAAAATTAGAAAATTATATATATATACTATTCCTTATTAGAACATAATTTAAATTTTATTAATTAATAATTAAAATATTATTCCAAATATTTATTTAACAAAAGGATGGTTTTTGAATTAAAAAAAAAATATATGAAAGTGTTGTTTGACTAAAAGTATTATTTCACTAATTATGAAATGTGCTATTTTCTTAAAAGGAAAGTAGGACATGTATTATATTAATAATTGTCTCTAAATCCATGTGAAAAAAGTCTTGGCAGTTTATCATTTTGACCCCAATAACAGTTCCATGACCAGTTATTGTCTACAATATTAAAAAATTTGCAACTTTTTTAACTAAACAGACAATAATTTTAACATGATTGTCTAAATATTTTGAGATCAATTATTCTCTATTTCTATATATTTACAATTACTTATGTAGAGCTGAAAGCTATATGAAGTCAAATAATAAATTATTGATTTCAAATATGAAATCAAATATATAGAAAAAATCAATTTTCTCTATAAAAAAAATGGAAAAAAAGAGCACTATTTTTTGGAAATGTGCATATTTTGTTTCCCAACTTTGCCATGTACAAAAAACATCTAATAATATCTACGAATACGTATCTAAATATAAGTGTAATATTTAAATGTAAATTATACCTTTTTCTCCCATTCAAACAAATCATTAACAAAACCTAGAACTAGCTAAAACCGGATATTTCTTTTCATAAAAAAAAAAAAAAAAAGATACTTCTACTTTCTATATAAAATTTAATAAGATTCCAAAATTTTATATAAAAATGGCCAAGTGGAAATAATTAGGCTGCTGCCCATCCCCCTGATACAAAACGGAACAAGCTCAAGCTCAATCTTTTTCCACAAGTTGGAATCTCACTTCTCTACGTGATATCCGTGCTCCCATTCTGGGTAGCTGATATTTCTTCAATGCTTCTTTGTTTCATTTCACCTCAGAATCTTACATCTGTTTTCACGAAACTCCTTGATCCCTGAAACAAGAACAAACATGAGTAAACAATGTATCTTTGTTACCGTTCTGCTGCCGCACCTGCATCGTCTGTTTGTGAAGGTCTCCATTTCCTATCAAAGAAGCCTCTTTCCACTACATTCTGGGTCTTCAATGTTTCATCTTGCGTCTTCAGCCTTTCATCAATGAGTTCCAGCAATTCTTGCAAACCAACCCCAGTAATGGCTGATATCTTCAGATGTGGAGCTTGAGATTGGACGTCTTTCTCTATTCCTGAGTCATTTAAGGTCTCGTCTCGTTGGCCTTCAAGACTCTTCAACCATTGGTCATCCAACATCTCTCTGTCATCTCCGGACAACATCCACCCATCAGAATAATCACCCTCACCATCCACTTCACCACCCTCCACTTCTACAGAAACATTGGATGTATTATCTTTTGCTCCTGATGATAAGACCTCATCATCTTCATCAACGGAACAGCTGCTAGCATCATCCATAGTTTCATCAGCATCAATTTCCTCCTCTTCATAATCAATCTGAAAAATAAATAAATAAAATTAGCAAATGTTGAACTTTTTTTTTTTTTAATTTTATACTAAATTGCTGGTAATTTTGTTGGGGAGAAGAGAAAGAAAAGACTTCACTAGAGCACCTTATTCCAGACTTCAATCATACTCCGAATCTTCTCTTCTGAAACTCCAATTTGTTGAAGCACTTGTAACACAGTTGTACGGTGTTCACCAAGGTTAGGAGCAGTCGAGTCTATTACATGCTGCAATGATATCAACAAATGGTTTAAAATTATAATTCCCTCAAAATTCTCTGGATGAAACGTAATTAACCATACAAAATCATTTGCCATATACGTAAAAATTTAAACAGCATTATCTAATGCCATTCATTGGGCAGACGGGAAAAATTGATAAAGTTGATTCTCAAAATGCTGCTTCTCTAGATTTGGCAATGGATACCAAAGAAAAAGAAAACATGCATGCTGTTATCGAGTTAATCACAAGGTCTACTTGTAAAAAAAAACAAAAAAGAAGTAATGAACTTTTACATCTCATCCCACATCATATTTCTGTTTATTTCTCTTCCTTAAAAAAAAAAAAGGGTTCGTCCCAGCTTTATTTTATTTCACAATACCATCAACCGGAAAAGTAATGAATTGTTTAACTGACCAATTCATATCAAATAACTTACCAGTAGAAGGTCTGCTTCAACCACTTCTTCTAAAGTTGCATGAAATGCTTCCACCAACTAAGGAAATGAATAAAAACAATGAACAGATGTGATCCTCCATCAACATGTATAAAAAATAATAATAATAATAATAATAAAGAAACTGGCTATACTTTCCCTTTACCTGCACAGGCAAATCTGATATAAATCCCACAGTATCACTAAGAAGCACTTTCCTCCTGAGTAATGTAGTTTAATCAGCTAGCATAAATGTTTCAATAGTGGTATGTTCAGAAAAAGAAAAAATTCCCATAATGTGACAGAATAAATGTCTAAATAAATAAAAAAGGAATAATAATTTACCCCGATGGAAGAATAACACTTTTCAATCTTGGATCCAGTGTTGCAAATAATCTGCAGAAACCAGAACTCCAACTAAGCATTAAGGAGGAAATGATACACTGTAATATGTAACTGCTTTTAATAGTTAATCAAAATCTTAATCAGCAGCTTGAAAGAGTACCGAGAATCACTGTAAAGATCACTGTCAGTGAGTGTGCTAACCAATGTAGACTTTCCCTGTCAACCAAAATCATGTGTAAGAATGCGAAGATTAATTCTAGCAGCAAATCAACAAACTTTGTTCAGAATTTGAACACCTACAGCATTTGTGTATCCTACAACAGCAACAGTGGCTAAACCTTTATCATGTAAACCACCAAGCCTTTTGCGACCAGCACGTTGAACTGCTCGAGTACGTCGAACCTCTTCAATTTGGGATGACAAATAGTTGCGCCTTTCTGATATTCTGAGGTTAGTGAGCCAAATGAATATATGTCAGGAGTAAATTTATGCTATAGAAAAGCTGACAAAGCACAAAAAAAAAATATCAAATTTATGAAACTAAAATAAGGTTTTAAATCAGCCATAATTTAAATGATGAAATCCAAGAATCCAATAGATGAAATTAGGCAATGTTTGGTAAACTGTAATGCAACGCAATCGTGACTAAATTGTATCACAACTTACAAAATATTACCTTCGTCAATAACCCTGGAAACAAGTATCTACATCACCCATGAAAAAGTGGTAGAAGATGAAATCTTGAGTTATTACTGGATGATTATATTTAAATAAAAGAAAAACTTAAAAGAAACCAATAACAAAAACGGCCCCCATATAATTTTTGCACCAAAGCAAATTGGACGATTGTATTGCAAAAACAAAATGATATAGCACAATTGGAAAACAATATGATAGTAATATGATATGGGGAACAGAATGATATAGCAATTGAACAACTTTGTTCAGATTTTGATCACCTAAAGGTCTGGAAGAAGGATCATACATTTTAATCCTTCTAACTGATGACATAATAAAGTTATGTGCAATTCTTCTATAATAGTCTAACAGAATGAATTACCCGCATAAGCATGTAAAGGGCATTAAATTTAAGAATCTTTGAGCCAACCAATAAATTCTATTCAAGATATACAAAGCACAAGACTTTGTTATCATAAAACAAAACAATGAAAGGAACATTCAAACATTCAGTTTATTAGTATCATAATCCTCATAACAGAACCATAGGGGCTAGGGTTAGTGATGCATTTCAATATAGCTCTTGTCTTTTCTCATCCCAATAATATCACCATGAAACATTATTCTTCCTTTGCAAAGGATGGCTCATGATACTTGGTTCACACAAGACATTACACTTTTCAATCAAAAAGTCCAGCAGACATACCAAGGAATTTTCAACTTCCCAGTATATTTGCCTTAATAAGTTAACCCTCAGATATCATGAGGTTGAATGCCTATGTTTAACAACATGCCCTTTTGTCAATTGCATACCAATTTATGAAATGGCCTTGTCAATTAATGAAATCTAAACAAGAAGCAAACCTTCGCCGTTGAAGTTGGAGTTCAGTTTCTCCAGCACCACTAATAAAGCCACGTCCTCCACTTCCCCTCCTGCAAACAATTTTCAAGCACCTTTAAAAATGTACCAATAGCATATACTATTTGATTCTGGATACACGCAATAAACTAAATACAACAAAATGAAAGGAGACAGTAGCCACTAATGCTTGAAATCTAGGACAACTGAACCATGTAAACATAAGCCTACATTAAACTAAGTTCAGACATGCTCATTTGAAATGGTTCTCAATCCATATTTAACAAGAATTAATTCAAGAACGCACTCACCCTCGGGCACTAACAACTTCAGCTTCTCCAGCTGTTCCAAAACCATAGCGTCCATCAGGGCCACGTACACGAACAAGCCTGCTCCTCTTATACATAAGAGCAGCCAATTCAGCCTGCAAATATTAAAAATTTCAACAAAAACACATTAGTGGCACAACCCATTACAACCATAAAATTAAAATTCAAAACAAGAAGAGAAGAACAATATCACTAAGCTATCCATAATTCACATTACCTGTAGCTTAGCCTCCTTGGTATAGGCATGAGCATTAAAAATCTCTATTATAAGGCCAACCCTGTCTAACACAGGCTTTCCCCAAGCACGCTGCATTGGCAAAGTAAAAGAAATGGCATCTCAAAATATTCTCGTCTAGTTTGGAAGTTAGAATTCAAAAACTTACCTCCAAATTTCTTTGCTGAATACCACTAAGAATAGAATTTACAAACACTGCGTCTACTTCACCCTATTAAAATCAATATACAAAATTATTAAAACTATACAAAAATAATACCAACCCAACGAGTAAAACTATGATCTTTTCTTGCCTCTGAAGCATTTATATGGCACTTAATGGTGTCCACAGTTCCTGGCCCAAAATATGTATCTGCAGGAATAACTTAGAACATTATAAAAATAAATAAATAAACGAGAAAGAAATCGAAGATATAGAAAATGAGTAATTGACCCGCGCGAGCTCCGGAGGATCGAAGAATTGGGTTTTGGACAAGGATATGAGGAGGCAAGGCCTTATCGAAGAAATCAGAATGAAAGTAGCCTTCGCGTTGTTCCTCCAAAGAATTGGCGAGGCAGAGAGCCTCGTTGAGCTTGGCCTGCTGAAAAGGTTCGGGACGCAGGCGAGGTTGGACCACGAAAAGGCGAGGAGGACTTGTTGGGTCTCTATTGAATAACGAGACAACTTCGTGATTGTCTTTGTCCTTGTCCTTGTTCACTTTTGAGGAATATCGAGAAGAAAGAATTGGGAAATTGGATTGGGGTTTGTTTATGGCGTTTAGGGTTTGGGCTAGGGACCTGAGGCGAGACCTCCGTGATAATAGAGCCACCATGGTTGCTCGGCAACTAAAAAAGAGTGGTTTTGCCTACTGGAAGTTGGAGGGAGACACGAGGAAGTCCGGCTCACCACTTGGATTCGTTATCACTCGAACTTCCATTGGTCGCCTGCTGCTACGCCCCAATGCTTTGATTTTGACAGAGAGCAAAGGAAAAAAAAAGGTAGATATTACAGATTAGGAATCAAAATGTTGTAGATGATAATGACGTACGATAAGAGCAGTACTAGAACAATAAAAGACAGGGAGGATTTAGTAAGAGCAAGCGAAAAATCGTATAAGAACACCAAAAAGACAATTACTGAAGAGGCTGAGCTAAAGCAAAAAGTTGGATTCAAACTAGCACCTCTAATAATGAAGAAGAAGGTTACAACTTACCAACAAGCTACAAAGTAAATTACGTCTTAAGTCCCATGTTAAATTTTTTTATTAAAATGCACCTAACCTATTTTTTTCCTCCTCTTCTTTCTTTTCTTTGAAAACAACAGCCGCCGCCTTTTAATTTTCGGCGAGCCACCACCACCAGCCAGGGGCTGGGCTCCTCTTCCCCTTCAAGGACTTCCAGCAACGAGGTGGTGGTGCAGCCGTTGAAAGTGAACATTAAAAAGGGTTTTCACTGTGAAAACACCTTTTATGTCCACTTTCAAAAGCTCAACCCCCACCTCGTCGCTAGAAGTATAAAATTTATGAGAATTTATTTTTTTTTTTCAATTTTTTTTAATGCAAGTTCGTATAAGATATATGATTGTATTAATGATGTCGTTTAGGCAGACGAAACAGAGGATGACACAAGTTCGCATATTTCTTATGCGAACTTGCAACAGAAACCCATCAGACGTCCATTTTTCAAGTTTTATCAAATTTTCTTTCAATTTTCTTCCATTCACAAACTAAATAAGTAAAAAAGTATCTTTGTAGGTTTTAGCTTGAAAGAGAAAAAGTTAAGGAATATTTACTTGTAATTTTAAATTTTGTATTTTATATTTATTTAGGGTTTAGGATACTTGTAGTTTAGAATTTTATAATTGAAATAATATGCAGAGGAAAATAAATAGGGTGTATGCTTAGAAATATTTAAAATTTTGCGAGAATAATTTAATAAATAGGGTGTATAATTAGAAAAAATCGAAATAATAATATATATGTTTATCGAAACATAATTTATTTGCGTAATAATATTGTTATATAGGATATAGGATTTTGATCTCAATTTACGTGCTATTAATTAAGAAATTAAATTGTAAGTAGAAAATATTTAATTATACATTAGGTTTTTAGCATTGTACAAAATTAACATAATATTAGAATATAATTAAGCATAAATTAACACGTACGGGCCGCAGCAATGGAGCGTGGAGAGGCATCATCTCAGCAGCAGCGCGTCCTGGACCAGGGGCCCGTGAGCGGCGATCTGCTGTTCCTGCAGCAGGAATACAGATCGAGCCACGTGTTTCGCGGGGAGCGAGCATACGACAGTCCGCTCAGCATCAGACGAGCGGACACGTAGATATGGCAACTGCTGGACGCAGAGGATGCCTGAACTCTGCACTACATCGACGAGATGTGTTTCGGGCCAGTGCGAAGAATAGGATCTATATACTACGATTGGGCCCTATTGTCTGCTTTGGTAGAGCGGTGGCGCCCGGAGACGCATACTTTCCACCTGCCTATCGGGGAGGCGACCATCACGCTACAAGACGTGAAGGTTATTCTCGGAGTCCCCGTTGACGGACAGCCGGTCAGCAGTCGTTTTTAGAGACCCGACGTCGGGTGGGCCCAATATTTCACTGATTTCTACGGGTTCGAGCCGGCCGAGGCTGATATTAAGGGTAGCAGGATCATGTTCCGCAATATCAGCGCTCATCTGCTGACGCCTGCAGAGCCCACAGCGCCGGAGCACGTTTTCCAGCAACGTGCTCGCAGCTTCGTGTTGTGGCTGCTTGGAGGTTTCCTCTTTTTTGATTCCTCCAAGAACAGTGCTTGGAGGTTTCCTCTTTTGTGATTCCTCCAAGAACAGTACGTCGCTGATTTTGGCGCTCATTCTTGAAGACCTCGCTGACTGTCGTCAGTTCAGTTGGGGTAGTGCCGTATTGGCGTTTCTCTACCGCAACCTGTGTCAGGCAGCAATGGGTTCCTCTCATATCGGAGGTTGTCTGCTGGTAGTCCAGGTAATTATTTCAATTTCAAAGATTTTAATGTATTTTAAAATGTTTAGGCTTTAGGTATTTATAATTAGTTATGAATGGTTGGTTTACAGGTTTAGGAATGGGAGAGGATTGCCACCCTTCGACCTACGCTCCCGAGTATGCATCCTCTGCTGATCCACGGATGTCCATATGCGTGTAGGTATGTATATCTTGCTATCGCATTTATAATTAGTTATAATTTTACGATATTTTAGTAAATGACATTTATTATTGCTATTTTAGTAATTGGTTATTGAATTTAAATTTTTGTTTAAATGGCGCATTGAGAAAAATGTTCAGGACATCACCAGCCATAACTTGCTAGGGTACCGAGATCAATTGTCAGTCATGACAGCTGCTGAGATATGTTTTATTCAGTTATCGTTGTTTTCTTTTATTTTATTATATTTTTCTATTCTGGTTTAGTATATAATTATATATATACGGCAATTTATGTGGATGTCGTATGGAGAGCAACTGCTTCATGCTCTCCCGCCCTAGTGCAGAGCGGGACATGGGATCTGGACCACCGTCACTCAGTTAATATTTATTGAGGTGGTCGAGTTCCACGTCCCGAACCGGACGTTGAGACAGTTCGGGTATCGTTAGGAGATACCCGAACCGACTCTGTTACTGGGTGCGGACGAGCACAGTCGTCTGCACAAGCTCAGCCGGATTAGACGACCGAGCGAAGACTGGCTCATATTCCACCAGTCCTCCATCGTGCGGTGGGAGGACCGCTACAACACGTTGGCAACCGGAGATTTGATCGGCTCTGCCGAGGCTTTGTTGGAGTACCTCGCATGGTTCCAGGAGAGAACAGTCCGCTTCATCAGCAACTCGGAGGAGCGGAGGACCGTAGCTGCAGCTCCTGGTTATATCGGATCTGCGGAGGCATACACAGCTCTAGTAAGTTATATTTATAATTTTTTGGTTATTTAATTTAGGTTTTTAGAATATTACATATATTTGTTCTCTCTAGAGCATCATCAGAAGTTCTGAGAGATGCTGTGGAGTATCAGCAGTGCCATCTCACTCTGGGGAGTAGACATGAAGATATGACGGAATTCATTGCCAGAGTCATTGATGGTCTCCAGCGGGGGTTGCAGACGCAGCTCGACGCCGTCTCTAGTCAGACATACGTTCGTGTTTCACAGGAACAGCCGGAGCAGCAAGAGCAGAGGCCTCGCAGACAGGTCGGGCGGTGACGCGGACCCAATAGCTCGCAATGGCTAGAAAACCCGAGTTACCCGTTTGATAGGAGAAACTTAATCAATAAGTAATCCACCTTCCCTCACGACCCAACACCTCGCAATGGATGAAGAACCGCTCGTACGTAAAGGATTT
>CANUEY010115296.1:0-11006 GCA_948099555.1 Croton setiger
TATAATTTATAACTCAATATCTAAAAATCTCTGCTTTAAAATCATTTAATGTCAATATAAAAATAATTGACAATCTCTATTTAACATATAATAATTATAATTAAACATAATTATAATTATTAAAACCATTTATAAACTTTAAGTAAACTCTTTAACTCTTTAAAATAAATTCACAATTCAAAATCTCTAAATAAACATTTAAATTTCTAATTAAAATATTTAAATCTCTAATTTCAGGCTAAAAAAATCTCTAAATAAATTTTTGACGTCAAAAATGAATTCAGGACGTCGAAATTAGGTTGGAAGGGTCAAAATATAATTTATAAAAGTTTCTGGGTCAAAAATATAAGCAAACATAAACTTTAGGGGCTAAAATGCAATTTTTACCAAAATCAAGTACTGGACGCGCTATTTTCACCAAAACACAGGGCCTGGTATCGTTTTGACCGCGCTCCCTCTGGTCAAAACGCAGCCTGGGCCTGCGTTTTGGTCCTTCTTCTTCCTTTCTCCCTCTGGTTTCAGCCTGAAAAACAGCCTCTTGAGCCAACTTCCAGGCGACTGTATGTCCACCTCCAGTGTCTTTTCGGCAAGCTACGACCATCGTTCTCTTCCTCTACATACCCTCTAGCTAACCATTGGAGCCAAATTCCCAGAAACTCTTTAGATTAAAAGATACAAGCCCTCAAAGTTGGCTCCTCACTCTGTTTTTACCCAATTCCAGATTCTGCCTTATTTTTTCCCAACTTCAGGCGATCGGTACGACCACCTCCGGCGGCCTTCCGGTGATCCAAGACCACCAATCTCTTCCTTTACATGCCCTCTACAACTCTATCGAAGCCAAACTCTCCCATGCACTATAGATTGGAAGTTACAAAGCCTAAAAGTAACTATCTTGAAACTGTTCAAAACACAGAAATTATACCCAGAATTTTATTTTTCCTTCTCCTTCACAAACCAGCCTCTCTCTTCACTATTTATCACTTCTATTCAACTCATACACATCCCAAAAACCTATTACAAGTGTTGGATTGAATATTTTTGCACAAATCCCTCATCTCTCTCTTTCTTTCTTTCTTTTCTTTTCTTTTCCTCTTTCTTTCTCTTTTTCCCGTTTCTCTCTCTTTGTTTTTTTCTAACTCCAACAGCCCCTTACCTCTTCCATCTCTTCAATATGCCAGCACATACACTCCAGCCCATAAACATTACAGCAGCTACTTGCAATTTAACTTACACGCCAATTTGTCTTTAATTTTACTATATGCTTAAGGTAATATAACTTACTTTCTTTCCTTTCAAATTTTCTCTAATTCAGCAGCCAAAATGAGTCCAGCACCAGCTTAAAAATCATTTTAGGTGTCAAAATAAATAGTATAACACGTGTATGAAATTTCGTAAAAATCGGAATCCGAAAATTTGCCGCAGTTTGATCGGTGCCTAAACCGAACCGAAACCTCGACGATTTTCACGGAACCGTAACCGTACGACGTCGTTGTATAATTTTGGTTCTAAACTCTTTAAATCATGTATGGAAACATATAAAATCATATCAAAGTCATTTAATTTAAAATATTGCACGTTTTCGATATTTTTCGATCACGCGAGCCAAAAATCCTAATTGGCTCCGTTTATGTCTTTCGACGATAAACAAACTTAAAACCTCTTTTGTTTATCATTTATAACTCATTTATAATCATTTCCCAATTCATATATTTTATATAAATGCCATATATCATGTCATACTCTGACGCATTTAAATAAAAATGCATAAAATGCATGTGATGACGTCAAAAAGACGTATGACTCTGGTCGGGGGTGTCACATGTCCATACTGTTGATGCTTAATTTTTGCCCCAAAAAATTACCGATGATGATAAATGTTCAAGTTCGACAGGAGTTCTAGAATTCTAAAGCAGCTCAGACCTTTTCTATTCTCAAAATATTTTAATGTTTTCAACCCCACAAATTCTTCCCAAAAATTCTACTTCTTTAAAAAAATATTTGAGTATTTTATTTTAATTTCAAATTTAAGAGTCTTTTAAAAGGTAGAAAAAAGAAGAAAAAATATTAATTTTAATATTAGTTTAGTTGTCATTTTGTTGAATTATATAGTTTTAGTTTTTTTAATTTACTTTCAATTTAAAAATAATTATATATATATATATATATATATATATATATATATATATATAGGGAAAATAAGAAAAAGAAAAGTAGATAGGAAAGGATGAAATTGAAGAAGAATAAAAGAAGAAGGGAAGAATGAAAGAGTAAAATAGAAAGGAAGGGTGAAATTGAAAAAGGGAGAAAAGATGATGGATGAGAATAGAAATTCTGGAAAAAGGGAGGGTAGAAAATAGATTAAGAGAAATAAGACTGAATCCAACCGAAATGGGTTCGATTCAAGATTTAAATCTGTGCTATAAATAATACGACGTCGGTTTGGTTAAGGGAGGGACAAAAAATAAAGTGCCGCGTTTTGGTGTGAAACGCTGTGTTTTACCCTAAAATGCAGCAGCAAATAATAAAACACTAAAGGAGGCCGCATTTTGAGACGAGAATTAGGTAAAAAAAAGATAGTAGAAAGACAAACGAAATTGAAGATGAGATTGAAATTGAAACTGGAGAAAAGGGATTTATAAAGATAGTAAGTGAGGATGAAGAAAATTGGGGAGTGAAAATGAAACTAAGAGTAATAGAAAGGAAGAGAGAGAGTGACGAAGGAAAAAGCTAATTAGGAGTACAAAAAAAAAGAAGTTGACAAGGATGAGAGAGCATAGAAGGGACTCCGAAAAAGAAGGAAAAAGTGACAACTGCGGGCGCGGATGGATGCAAGCGGGGGACAAAGCCAACTGAAGAGCCTATAAAAGGCACGAGGGGCAGTCGAGAGAGGGGGAGCGTTCCAGAGAGATGAAGATTCTAGGAGAGCTATGGAAGGATCAATAATCTGAAGCTAGAGAGAATTGAAAGGCAACTTCTGGAAATTGAAGAAATTGAGAGAAAATTGAGAGTTTTCTCTTCCTAATTCATGTGAAAGTAAGTTTCAACTTCTTGATTCAAAATTCATAACAATTTAAGATTGAAACTGTGCTTCAATTTCCCTTTCTATTTTTAGTTTTCATTTTCAAAAACAAAAACAGAGCTGAGGAGCTGTTAAGGAACTGGAATCTGTATTACAAATTGGCAGTAATTTGAGGTACGTTTATTCTGTCTTTTACTTTAATTTAAAATGGATGTGATTACTTGGGAGCCTGATTAGTTCTTTTGAGCTCGATTTCTCCTTGTTCACTCTTTGTTTTGATTCTACTCATTTCCCTTTTTTTATGATTCTTTAACAAGTGTGAGCTTGGTTTCTGTTTGATTCAATCTTGCTTTGTTTGTTAAAAACAGAATTGTTTGTTGAGTTCATTTGTTTTCGTTGCTTTTAGGTTATCATGAATATGGATGCAAAGTTTGGATTCATGATATCTCAATGATTCATATATGATTCCTTTGTTGTTGCTTGAGCTGAATCTTTTTGGCTTGTTTATAAATCAAGGTATGATGAAGACAAATGATTAGATGCTGTTCTGTTTGGCCTTATTTCAATTCAAATTTCTTTTGTATTCATCTTTGGTTCTTGATTTGTTGAGTTTGTTTCCTATATTTGAGTTGAATACATCTAGTATTTCTGTTGAATATTTGGAAATCTTCTTCTGTCATCATATGTTATTATGTAATGATTCTGTTCATTTCAGATACATTTCAGCCTGCCATCCTTTACCTATGCATACTTTTGTTCTACATTTGCATTTACATCTCAAATCCTTGTTTGCTGTTTATATATGAGTGAATTTAAAATGATAGGTTCATTTTATCATTTCTGGTTATCTTTGCTTATAAGATTAATTACTGGAGCAAAATGTGTTGAAATGGCATTTCATGTTTGGATATGATTTTCATAGCATTCTATTGAATCTCAATATAGATCCCTCATTGTAATTCCATATTGCCTACATCTCAGTTTTCCTTCCAATATAATAATGTGTTTATGTTTCTTTACTAGTATTATCTTGAATCTCTTAATTCACTGTGGGTCAGTAATTTAAATAAGAACATATGTTGGAAGTATTGAACAATGACTGTTTATACTATAGAAAGAGGTTGTAAATTGTTTAGCTTCTTGTTCGATGGTGTGAATGCTCGAATTTTGAGGCTTGGA
Organism: Croton setiger; assembly: GCA_948099555.1. Taxonomy (NCBI): domain Eukaryota; kingdom Viridiplantae; phylum Streptophyta; class Magnoliopsida; order Malpighiales; family Euphorbiaceae; genus Croton; species Croton setiger. The sequence continues at coordinate 4,199 of CANUEY010115296.1, forward strand.
AAACCGAGTTCCACAGACTGTAAACAGCCGAGCCAGACTGGGTGACACCGAAAAACAGTGCTGGTAGTATGCCTTTGTGGTACTAAAAACGTCCAGGATTTAACGAGGGTCACAGAAATGCCATCGGAAAAGCCATTGGAGTTCCGGAACGTCCCAAAAAGGCTCTGGAACGAAAAACACGCAAGTTGCTGAGGAAGGGCGCCCCAAGCCGCCCTAGAAGGGTGCCTCAAGCCGTCCTCCGAGGGCACTCCAGGCTACCCTCCAAGGCACCCTGGCCACCCTCTGGAGGCGCTCCGGGCCGCCCTCAGTTGACTTTTGGTCGAATTTAACCCTATAAATACCCCCTCAAACTCACTTTTTCCTCAAACCTTAAGCTGTGTTAACAGCCGCTCTCTTCTCCCTTTTTGTCTTTGGCGATTCTTCATCTCCAGGCAATTCTTTACTGCTTTCTGCATTATTGTTGTGATAACTTGCATTCATATAATCACATAATAAAATAAATCCAAATCAAACTGAAGCTGCGAAGCGGACGCCAATTGCCACAGGTATGATGCTAAACTTAATCTTTTTGATTTAATTCTCTTCTACCCCTACTCCAATGATGCGTACATGACATTTTGCATAAGCATACACACCTTTTTGGCCTAAAGGCCTAAAAAATCAATCTTTCGTCCGCAGCGCAACCTAAAATCAATCTTTCGGTCACAGCGCCATCCAAAATCAATCTTTTAGCTGAGAGCCACATCAATTAAACTTTTTGGCCCTAATGCCCAAATAAATTACTCTTTTGGCCGCATTGCAACCCAAGATCAATCTTTTGGCCACAGTGCCACTTTTTAATATCACATTTTTGGCCCTATGGCCTAATAAACCCCTTTTTCCCTAGTGGAAACATACCAAAACACATATTTTGGCCAAAAGGCCTAAAAATTAACCTTCCCCAGCGGAAATGCTAAATTTCACACATTTTGACCACAGACGTCGATAAACTCCTTTTTCCGCCACTAGGCCTAAATTTCACACATTTCGACCACGGATGTCGATAAACTCATTTTTCTGCCACTAGGCCTAAATTTCACACATTTTGACCGCGGACATCGATAAACTCATTTTTCGGCCACTAGGCCTAAATTGCACATAATTTGACCACGGAAGTCGATAAACTCCCTTTTCGACCACGGACGTCGATAAACTCCTTTTTCGGCCAAAAGGCCTAAATTTACATCCACACACTCATAGCATGCATACATGCATCCATCCCCCCTCATCACGCCTTTAAATAGGCAATTTCGAACTACATTGACCTTGATTTCTCATTCAAACGAGAGTATGTAGGCATATCTGGGATCTAACCCCGAGTAGCAGGTCCACCCATAATCCTTTCAAATCTCTTCATTCCTGTATTACATACATTTAGGAGAAGAATCATTTAGATGAGTGCATGACATAACCTCCGAATCCACCTCGGGTTCGAAGACTTGTTCCATTCATCCATTGAGGCGATTGACCTAAAAATAGGTTAATCGCAAAACGGAGTCACTAGGGGTTTTTTCTTAATTTTTTGCCTTTAACAAAATAAATTAAGTGGCGACTCTACACACACTCATATTGACCCCGAGTGAACATCCCTGGCCAACCCGACCCCTCGCGAGCAGGCCCGGCAGCTCGAAGGGACTTTTCGGTAAGGGTTCACCAATCTGGCGACTCTATTGGGACTACTTAACTAAAGTTAAGTGTGGGTTACCATTGCATTCTTCTCTTCTAACATTGTTTTGCAGGAACAAGTGGCAGAAAAAGATAATAATAAATAAAATGAATTGCATTTGCATCTAATGTGCACGATTTATTATTTTGAAGCATAAAAAATGAATTTCAAATGAATTTCTTCTCTCTCTTTTAAAACTTCTTAAGTTGGGATAGCAAGTAGCGCTAAATGGGCACGCCTCCTTGGTGATCGTCCACGGACAGCCAAAGCGTCCCATCTTGGTACCGAAAACCACTTCTAATCCTTTTAGGGGTGCCCCAAGAGTAAGTCGTACCGCTGGACCCACGTGAAACTCTTTGTTTCACATGTGACTAGGTATATCCTTACTCTAGGTGCACGAGGGTCCCTATTAGCCACTCAGTTTTCTCATGTAAATTAGAACCTTCCCCTTAGGATACCCGGGAATGAATTATTGTATTCATCCCATGACATTAAAATGAATTATGGTGTGATAGATGTATGCATTCATGCATTTATACCATTCATACCACCTATAAATAGGAGGGAATATAAAAAAGAGAGAGAGAAAATAAAAAAATAAGGAAAGGAAAGAATAAAGGAAGGGAATGGGAATAAATCATTGGACAAATGATATAATTGGTCAAAGAGTCTACACTATACCTCACCTTATACCTTGCCTTACCCTAAACACCTAATCCTTTTCCCTTTATCCATGCAGGTATTTACCCACAAGTGCAATCACCTACTTCAGAATCACTACCAAGTCCTATACCTTCTCTAATGGCCTCTCTATATGATATCAGAGCCCTTTTGAGAGAACAAGCTAATGAGATCAATTCCCAAATGGAAGTCAGAATGGAAGCTAGGATAACTGAAGCCCTAGCCAACCAGAAAGCTACCCTCTTGTCTCAATTAGGAGTTGGGGCAAAAGGAGCCTTGGTTTTCAGAAAGGAACTTGCCAATACCCCTGTTATTAATCTGGAGAACCAACCCTCTAAAACTACTAAGTCAGAGTCTTACAAGATGAAAGAGAAACTTGAGGCTCTAGAAAGGTCCATAAATTCCCTTAAAACCCACAAAGAACTAGTAGACATGGATTCATTGTCTTTATTTCCTGATGCTCGATTACCCACCAAGTTTAAAATGCCTAACATGGACAAATTCGATGGAACCTTTTGCCTTAAAACCCATTTGAAGATGTATATAGGAGATTTAAATCCTTTTGGATTAAATACTGAGCTCTTAGCCCAAATTTTCCAACATTCCCTTATAGGAGCTGCCCTTAGATGGTTTGTTAGCCTGGATAGATCAAAAATAAAAACTTGGGAAGACATCTGTAATGCCTTCAATACCTAATACAGTTACAATATTGAGGTCGATATAAACCGAAGGGAACTAGATACAACATAACAGAAAAACAATGAACCTTTTTCCTTGTTCCTTATGAGATAGAGGGCAAAGGCTGCCCAAATAATCAACCGACCTTCAGAACAGGAACAGGTTGACATTATTATCAAAAACCTACTCCCAGTCTACCAATCACAATTGTAAACACAATACCTTCCTGCCTTTTAGTCACTCATTGCTACTACAACTAAGGTAGAAGACCTTATCCAATTGGGTCAACTCAAATATGATGCAACTGCATCTAGATATAATAAACAAAGCCCTACTAGACCAAGTAAAGTGAATGAAGTGGCCAGTATTACTCCAACCAACCTGTGAACCCTTAACGGAGGTGCTGCCCTTCCGAGCCGCCGGGTTGACCTGCGAGGGAAGTTGGTTGGTCGGGGATGTTCACTCGGGGTGAAAAATGTGTTTATAGAGTCACCACTTAATTTATTTTGTTAAAGGAAAAAAATTAAGAAAGAACCCCTTAGTGACTCCTTTCTGGGATTAACCTATTTCTAGGTTAATCGCCCCAATGAATGAAATGCACCGGTCTTCGAACCCGAGGTGGATTCAAAGGTTATGTTATGCATTCATATCAAATGATTCTTCTCTTAAATGAATGTTATGCAGGAATGATGATTTGGAAAAAATGTATGAAAAATGAAAGGGGAGACCTGCTATTCGAGGTTATGTCTTGAATATGTCTAATTATTTTCGTTTGAATGAGAGATCAAGGTCAATGTAGTTCGAAAATTGCCTAATTAAAGGCGATGGAGGGGATTATGCATGTATGCATGCTATAAGTGTGTGAAAGGTGAATTTAGGCCTAGGGGTCAAAAAGGGAGTTTATCGGCGTCCGTGGTCGAAATGTAGGCCTTATGGCCGAAGATGAGTTTATCGACTTCCGTGGTCGAAAATGGAGTTTATCAACGTCCGTGGTCGAAAATGGAGTTTATCGACGTCCGTGGTCGAAGAGTGTGAAATTTGGGCCTAGTGGCCGAAAAAGGAGTTTTATTACTTCCGTGGTCAAAAATGTGATTTTGTTGGTCTAGTGACCGAAAAAGGAGTTTTATGACTTCCGTGGTCAAAATGTGATTTTGTTTGATTTCCATTGGGGGAGATTGATATTTAGGCCTTTTGGCCGAAAGTATGTTTTTGTGTGTGTTTCCGCTGGGGAAAAAAAGAAATTGGTTTATTAGGCCTTAAGGCCAAAATGTGATTTTTAGTATGGCGCGGCGGCAAAAAACGTGTTTGTTTTAGGCGTTATTAGCCAAAAAGTGATTTAGCGGCACTGTGGCTGAAAGGTTTGATTTTGGTGGCGCTGCGACCAAAATAAGTGATTATAACGACATATTTTGCCAAAACGTGTATGCATGAGATGCAAATGTCATGTATGCATGGGACAAGATGTGATAAAGTGAATTAAATCAAAGAGAAAGAGTTTCAGAACATACCTGTGGTAATTGGCGTCCGCTCATTAGCTTTAGCTTGATTTGGACATATTTTATGTGATTAATGTATGCAAATGCAAGTTATCAAAGAGATGCAATGCAGAAAGCAGTAAAGAATTGCCTTTGAGATGAAGAATCACCATAGGCAAGAAGGGAGAAGAGAGCGGCTGTCAACACAGCTCAAGGTGTGAGGAAAGTGATGGTTTTGGGGGGTATTTATAGGTGATTTTCGACCAAAAAGTCAACAGAGGGCGGCCCAAGTTGCCATCGAGGGCGGCCCAGGTTGCCGTCGAGGGCGGCCGGGGCTGCCTCCATAGGGCAGCCTGGGTTGCCTTAGAGGGCGGCCAGGGGCGCCTTCCTTGGGCGGCCAAGGCTGCCTTCCCTCCGCAACTCGCGCGTTTTTCGTTCCGGAGCCTTTCGAGACGTTCCGGGACTCCGATGGCTATTCCGAGGACATTTCTGTGACCCTCGTGAAATCCCGGACATTTCAAGTACCATGAAGGCATACTTCCGGTGCTGTTTTACGAAAATGTCCGGTCCGGCTCGACTGTTCGCGGTCTGAGCCTCAAAATTCGAGTATTCACACAACCCTTTGAACTTGAGCAATAATTAGCCAAGAAGAAACTACACCGATATCGGAATGCGAATCACTTTAGTTTTCCGAGAAGCAGTAAAAGCTAGATACCTCAAACCATTAGAGGCAAGGCCACCACCTAACCCACTACCCATCAATTACAAAACCAATGAATATTGTGAGTACCACCAAGGAAATGGGCATAAGAATGAAGCCTGTTGGACCCTAAAGATACGGATCCAAGACTTGGTAGAAAATGGGTCAATTATACCCAAAACAAAACCCAACATCAATACAAACCCCTTGCCCAACCATGTGGTAAATGCTATAACCATTCAAGAGAACGGTTTGATCCTTTCAAGCTTTTTCTAGAAATGAATAACATATGTGTCTTGGACCTGAATGACCTTTCTGAAGAGGTTGATGCCATCACCTGAATTGGAAGACAATATGAACTTATTGTTCTAGACAAAGTCTCAAACCAACTAAGGGGAGGAACCTATGAACTAAAAGAAGATCCAGTCTTGACTCAGTTAAAGAAAATCCAAGCTAGAATATCCATATGGGAACTCTTAGCCTCATCTTTCCCTCATCGTCAAGCTCTTTGCAAGGTGCTAAGCCAACTCCAAACATCGGTTGAAGTAAGCCGTGAAACACTAGTGACTACTTAACTAGGCCTCCAAAACACAAAACATTGGATTCTCAGATAAAGACCTGCCAGAAATTTGGGGTAATCATAATGAAGCACTATATATCACAGTCCAAACCAGAGATAAAATTGTACCCATGGTGCTCGTTGATAATGGATCAGCCTTGAATGTATGCCTTTTCAGAGTAGTAAGCTGTTTGGGTCTGCAAGTTTCTGACTTCATACCTTCCGATTAAATAGTAAAGGCATATTGTTGACGCCTGATTTTTGCCCCAAAAATAACCGATGATGATAAATGTCCAAGCTCGATGAAATTCCAGAATTCCGAAACAGCTCAATTCCTCTTTCTCTTCAAAAGTATTTAAATGTTTTTAATTCCAAAAATTTTCTTCTTCAAAAAATATATTAAGTAGGTGTTGAACTTTAAATTTTATAGTGTCAAAAAAAAAAAGAAAAGAAAAGAAAATAGAAATTTAGCTTTGGTTTGATTAAATCGAATTTTGATGAAAAGAATTTATTCTATTTTTATTTTTATTTTTATTTTTATTTTTATTTTTATTTTTATTTTTATTTTTATTTTTATTTTTCGCTTTATTTTCAATTGTTGGGTCTAAGGGTTTTATTTTATTTTAATTAAAAAATTAAAAAGAAGAAGTGAATGTAAAGATAATTGGAAGGGAAGAGATAAATTTAATTAGGTAGTGGGAAATTTGGAGAGAAAATAAAGTAAAAGGGGTATAATTGGATGGGAATTAGGAGGGTTAGGATGTAATTGAAGGAAGGATAGAAGAAGAGGGGCCAAAATGGGAATTAAGGGAAAAAGAGGAGGCTGGCGTGTTATTGGCCCTAAACGGTGCCGTTTTTGGTCTTTCATTAAAAAAAAAAAAAGAAGAAAAGAGAAAGAAGATGCAGTCGAAGGAATACAGAGAGCAACGAGAGAGGGAAGAACCGTGGGCGATGGGGACTTCGAAGGAGGCAAAGGCCCGAATGAAACTGAAGCCGGAAGATGAGGACAA
>CANUEY010115306.1:0-12019 GCA_948099555.1 Croton setiger
ATTTTGCAAAGTTCAGAAACTACAGGGGTCAATTTGCAATTTTTATAATTTAAATCTGCTGGACTAAATTGAAAACAATGTAAAATTCAATCTGAATGACTAAATTGCAATAATAAATTAAGTTCAGGGGTTAAAACAAGGTTATATCAAAATCCAGGCACCAAAATGGATATTTGCCAGTCACCCGCGGCATCCCCTGCGTGCCTCGCGGCTGGGCGCACGCCAGGATCAAAACGCACGCCCTTGTGCCGTTTTGACCTGCGTGCCAACCCGCCTGGCTCCCTGCCGAGAAAGGTTGACTCTCCAGCCAACTTCCCGACGACTTTACGCCCTCGTCCGGTGGCTTTCCGGCCAACTAAGACCACCTTTCTCTTCCTCTACACACCCTCTAGCTAACCATCGGAGCCAAATTCCCAGAAACCCTCTGGATCAAAAGATATCAGCCCACAAAGTTGGCTCCTCAACACTGCCTACCTAGAATAAAAAATCTTCCTATCTCTCAACCCAACTTCCAGCAACGTTTCCGGCCACCTCCGGTGGTTTTCTGGCAAAATAAAATGATAAATCTCTAGACAAACATACCCTCTACAAACCCATATAGCCACAATTCACATAGGCTTCACCATTTGGAAGCTATAACCCTCCAAAGTAGCCACCTCAAAACTGCCTCTATACTTAGAATTTCTACCCAAAATTTTGTTTCTCTTCTCACACGAATTCCAGCCCCTTTTCTAACCAATTTAACACTTCTAAACACATCATATACAACTTAAAAATATAACAAAATAGTTGAATGGAGGGACTTACCAAATTTTCCCTTAGTTTCTTCTTCTTTTCTTTCTTTTTCTCCTTTCTTTCTTCTTCTCCTTCTCTCTTCTCCTTTCTCACTTTTTCCTTTCTTTTTCTTTTCTTTCAAACGACCCACTCCTCTTCATAAACTCCTTCTCCAAGTCTAAATGTACCCCAAAGTCAGCATAAGTCATCATTATTTCAAAACCCCTTTCACACTAAACCTATTTCTTTAAGTAAATAAACATATTTACTTACATCTACTTTTCTCAATTTCACTTTTCTCTAATTTCACCCATATAACCAATCCAACAACAGCTAAAAATTTGTTTTCGATGTTAAAATAAATTGTAAAACACGTGTATAAAATTTTGTAAAAATTGAAATCCGAAAATTTATCGCGGTTCGGTCGGTGCCCTAAACCGAACCGAAACCTCGACAATTTTTACGGAACCGTAACTGTACGACATCGTCGTATAATTTTGGTCCCAAAACTCTTTAAATCATATATGGAAACATATAAAATCATATCAAAATCATTTGACTCATATTTAACGCGATTTCGGCGTTTTCCAATCGCTCAGGTCCGAAAACCCTACTTAGCTCCGTTTGTGTCTTCCGACGGCAAACGAGCCCATAACATAGCTTGAAACTCTCATTCAAATCATATATTATCATATTCAAAACATATCCAAATCATTTACTTTAAAATATTGTGCGTTTTCGACATTTTTCGGTCGCACGAGCCAAAAACCCTAATTGGCTCCGTTTATGTCTTTCGACGATAAATGAACTTAAAACCTCTTTTTTTTATCATTTATGACTCATTTATAATCATTTCCCAATTCATATATTTCATGTAAATGTCATATATCATGTCACACTCTGTCGCATTTAAATAAAATGCATAAAATGCATGTGATGACGTCAAAAAGACGTATGACTCTGGTCGGGGGTGTCACAATAAGATTCTCTGACTGGATCCAGTGAACATATAAGACCCGAATACCGTCGATCATAGGGATCCGAAGATCAACCTTTCTTTGTAAGATCCGAAGCTCACTCTGTAGCATATAGGACCCGTAGGTCTTTCTATATCATATAAGACCTATAGGCCTCTCTGTCAAAACATATAGAAACCCTAGGTTTCTTTTGTGAAATTTGCAAACACTGGCTACAATAATCACAATGCTCATAATTAAGTCCTGTGGAAATGCATTTATATAATATACATTTCATATCATCATTTTCCATATAATCATGTGACAAACTTCAGTACCAATTATAACAACATATAGATAATCAATATGAGATCATATAACTCAACTGGTCGAATTTCAGTACCGGCTCAGGAATCACAAACATCACAATTCATATATCAGATATCTCTAATTGACCGGGCTTCAGTACCGGTCCAAACAGTTCAATAAAATCATATAATCTCATTTTCATCTATCACAGATGACTGGGCTTCAATACCGGTCCAAAATGTTCAATATAACATATTTGACAATATCACAAAGTCATCTCTACATATATAAGTAAGTGGGTTTAACACTTATCTCTTTGCTGCGAGCTCGGTTGAGCCTCGAGTTGCTTACCCCGTGCCACTCGAGAACTCGAAGCTCTATAATGCATAACATAGCAATAATGTTCAATTAATCAAATCAGAAGTCCATATATGCTATGATGCATGATTTACTATTCATTTATCTGAAATAATTGAGTTTTAAATTTAATCCATTTTATTTTTTCTATGAATTTAAACTCAATCCGTAAAAATTTCCACTTTAAAATCATTTAATAACATATTAAAAATAATTAACAATCTCTATTTATCATATAATAATTATAATTACTAAAACCAAATATAATCTTAAATAAACTATATAATAAATTATATCCAATTCATAAATAAAAATCTCTAAAATATTTAATCTCTACTTTTCGGGCTTAAAACGATCTCAAAATTAATTTTTGACGTCAAAAATGGATTCAGAATGTCGAAATTAGGTTGAAAGGGTCAAAATACAATTTATAAAAGTTTCTGGGTCAAAAATATAAATAATTACAATTCAAAGGACCAAACTATAATTAAAAATAATTGCAAAACTGCCCAGAAAGGCTAAAATGCATGCGGGAAACAAGTTCAGGGGCCAAAATGAAATTTTTAGCCAAAACAGGTGCTGGACGCGTAAAACGCCTCAAAATGCAGGCCTAGGCGTCGTTTTGGACGCGCGGCTTACATTCAAAACGCAGTCCGCAGCGCCATTTTGACAGAGCCTTCTTCTGGTCAAAACGCAGACAAATCGTGCGTTTTGATCTTCCTCATCCTTCCTCCCTCTGATTTCTGCCCAAAAACCCTGATTTTCTCTCAACTTTCAAACGACCGTATGTCCTCCTCCGGTGGCTTTCCGGCAAGCTACGACCACCATTCTCTTCCTTTACACACCCTAACCATCGGAGCCAAATTCATCCATGCACTCTCATTTGGAAGATATAAGCTCTCAAAGTAGCACCCTCAACGTTGCCTAAAAACCCATATTTTCTCTCACTTCTAGTTTCTCTGTCTCTCTCACTTTCCAGTCGATTTCTTCACTTCCTACCCCTTCTAACCTCTTCCTAAACATCCGAGGAACACTCTGAAGGTGTTGGATCACAAGCTTTTTCTTTCTTTTCTCTTTTCTCTTTCCTTTTTGTTTCTTTCTCTCTTTCTTCTTCTCTCTTTCGGTTTGCTTCTGTTCCGTCTATTTCCAGCCCTCTCAACCTCTTCACCTCTTCAATTATTCCATCACAACACTCCAGCAAGTCCCCTTTTACAGCAGCTACTTAAATTTTTGCTTAAATTACCTATTTTCTCCTTTAACAATACTTAACCCTTAATTTAATCTTTCTTTCTTCACTTCCTTTCTTTATTTCACCAAATCCAGCCTACAAATCATGCCAGCACCTCACTTAAATTCATTTTTGGTGTCAAAATAATAGGTATAACACGTGTCTGAAGTTCCGTAAAAAATTGGAATCAGAAAATTATTCGCGGTTTGGTCGGTACCCTAATTCGACTCCGAAACCTCGACGATTTTCGTAGAACCGAAACCGTACGATGTCGTCGCAAAATTAGGGTTTCAAAACTCTTTAAAACACATTTATAAACATATATCAAAATATCTAAATCATTTGAATAACATTTTACGTGTTTCCGACATTTTTTGGTTACGCAAGCCAAAAACCCTAATTGGCGTTTATGTCTTTCGACGATAAATGAACTTAAAATAAACTTGTTTAACATTTTATTTTATGCATTTCATATTCAAATCATATCTCTCATATTCATGTCATATTCCATATCAAGTAATGATGCATTTTAAATAAAACATACACGTAATGCATGTAATGACGTCGGAACGACGTAGGTTTGGGTTTGGGGTGTCATATAAAATTTTTACCAAGTTGATTTTGAACTTCATTTTGAAAATTTCTAACCATTTTGAAAGACTCGTGCTTATGTTTCATTAAGTAGACATAGTCATACTCTACTAAAATCATCAATAAAAGTAATGAAGTACTGATATCCTCCTCTAGCATTAATGCTTAATGGACCACATACATGAAGGAAATCAGAAAATAATTCAATTAAATAAAGAAATTAGAAAATATAGTGCAAATTGAATTATACAACACCGTTTTCCTACCTAAGCTAGTATTCTAGATTCGACAAGATTCCTATATTAAGCAGAGTACATGTATATGTAAACAATATATAGAATACAAAATAGTATCATGAATTTTTCTTGATTTTTTTACTTCTTCCTTCTAATCTTATAATCAAATTCTTCATGGTATCAAAGCTCGTTTTTCGATCAATTACGATTGAATAATCTCAGCTACATCATCTACTAGAGCACCTGTTCTGAGAATGGCAGAATCTGATGGAAGTGTGGGTTCTAGCCAAGAACCAACCTCAACAGAGATGTTGGCGGCTCAACTGGCAGCTCTCCTTCATAACCTGCCATCACAAACAAAATCACAATCAATTATACAACCTATAGTACTCAATGAAAAACTAGGGCAAAATAATTACTCCCTCTAGGCTCGTTTGATGAGAATGGTCATCGGAGGCAAAAGGAAGCTAAGCCACATTACTAGAATTCCAGCTGCACCTAAAAAAGGGACTGAAAAGTATACATAGTGGGAGCAGACAGACTTAATCGTCTGCTTTTGGATGTTAGACAATATGGAGCTTGAGTTAGTAGCCAATTACTGTGAATATCCAACAGCAAGAGACTTGTGGAATGGTCTTTGTAATACATATAGTAAGAAGCATAATAGAATCCATATATATGATCTCACAGTTAAGGCAAACAACATGAAAAGAGTGGCAGACAGTATAGAGCAATTTTTTAGCAACCTCTAGAGGATTTAGAGAGAACTCAAAACAAGGCAACCAAATCCAATGGAATGCAACAGAGATATTTAACAAACTCATATCAGAATCAAAACTGTACCAGTTTCTCGCTGAAGTAGGAGAAGACTTTGATGCTAAAAAGAGGGATCTTCTAGAGGGAGATCCAAAGCCCACACTAGAGGACGTGTACGCTGTAATTCAAGCAGAGAGAGACCAAAGGCTTGTTATGGGGACAGAGCCTCAATCTGGTGGCTGGCCATCATCAGCGGTTGCCTCAGGTGTAGGGGCTGGGTTTCTCTTCTTCAACCTTTGTTCCAGCTGTCATCATACATGACACCTCTGCTATAAATAACCACCTTGGAAATTATCAAATATCACTCTTCCATCATTTGTGGTCGTCAACTTCTTTCCAAATCACATCTTCCTCCCTGGTTTCCTTTTGGAGTTAAATTGAACCCTAAGTTGAACGAACTAAACCCATAAACGAGTTCTTTAATTTTTAAAGAACTCTAGTAATCACAAAAGCAATTAATTCTTGGAATCGATTCTTAAGCAATTAATAGTCAAAGGTAATTGAGATTTCTATGTTCAATCATGAGGGAAGCGATGGCGGCGATCAGTAGTGATTTGGGCAATTTTGGTTTCTTAAAAACCTCGATTTTGAATTCTCTGTTATTGGATCGCTCAATCCTTGTTCGATGCTCACTGTTGCCAGGACAGAGGCCACTAGAAGTGGAGCTCGAGCCAATCAACTCCACACTTGCACACTATAGACTTATAGTGGCCTGAAATGGTGATTCGCAATTGAGGCTTCGCTGGAACAACGACTGAAGATGACAACTCTAAAAAGTTCAAAACTAGTCTTTCATTTCTTGAGAATTTTCAAAAGGGCCTGTAAAATTAAATTTTGGTCCTTATACGTTACTTTAACATAAAAAATAGACAGAATGATTGTTTTGTATAATTTTATTAAAATGCAGGGACAAAAGTGTATATTTTTAAAAACAAAGGGACAAAAATGTATAATATATCAAAACTTAGTGACAAATTGTAATTTTCCCTAATTTTTTTTTTTTTATATTTGACCTATTTTTAAAATAAAATTTCATTTTGGATAATTTTGATGCAACCCAATTTTATTTTATTTTATTGAAATTATATTCTAATTTAAATTTTTTTCTAGTATAGTTATGAATTTACATAAAAAATTTAAAGTTAAGGAAAAAATCTTGTCTTTTTTGCTCAACCAATCACATTCAAATTTGAGCATTTCAAAAAGAAAGTGTGATCAAACATAGTTTTATAAATTTTATTTAAAGTTATGGACACTTAAGATAAATAAGCCATATAAAATATGACATGTACCTAACACATGTGAGATAGGGAAAAATTGCTATGGACAAAAGAGCCTATATGGAGTAAACGAAAGTTACACCAACAAACTTACAAAATTTCTTCTTCACATATGTGGACACATCACTACTTACTAAATAATTTTTCATAAAAATAGTTGGTAGTCTACCAAAAAAAATTAAATTTTTTGTTAGGTTGCATTTGGATATTTTCTAATCACATAATCATATAAAATTTATTATTTTTTCAAATAAAGAGTTATTTCTCTTATTTATTAGACACAGCATAAATGAGCATCTAAAAAAAAGACACTACATAGACTAGAGATAATTATTTAATAGAATAAATAATGTTTGTACTTGTAAGATACAACTGCATTCAAATAAATGTTGGATATAAAAAAATTAAAATATATTTTAGATAGTTATAAAAAATTAAAAAAAAAGTTACATAAACAAATATTTCAACAATTTTTGAAATTATTTATTGAAAAATTATAATTTTGTCAATGCATTTTCATTTAATTTACATTTTTGAAATAAACCTTTTTTCTGTATATTTTAAAAAATTATATTATTTTGTCTTTTCTTGTTAAAAACAGTGATGAAAATTAAAAAATCATGTCTTATATAAATTGTTTTTTTCTTTAATTATAAATATAACATTAATTTTAATTTAAAAAACATTTGCCAGAAACTCTAAAATATCATTTGATTAACCGATTATTTTGTAGTTTTTCAAATATATTGGTGTTATTTCAATTAAAATTAACGTCATATTTATAATTAAGACAAAAAAATAATCAGATGAGATATGATTTATTAATTTCCGTCATTGTTTTGTGAAAAAGGATAAAATAATATATTTTTCTAAAATATATGAATAAAAAGTTTATTTTAAAAAATTTATAGATAAAAATAAAAATATAGATTAAGTGAAAATATAAGGATGAAATTATAGTTTTTCCTTAAAAAGTTAAATTTGAAATTACAATTCTGTTAAAAAAGAAAAATTACATACTTGACTGACTCAATGTACATTCATTGGCAATATTTATCATCTCAACCAACTGCACTTTCTTTTCTCAATAGGTTTGTTGGATTTTGAGTAAATATCATTCCAAAGTTTTCGCAAATTAATTTTCTTTAACATTCATTAATAAAAAAAAAAAAAAATTGAACATTGTAGAATGTTAAACTAGCAGTGCAATAATTTGAATCTACCAAACTACCATTATCATCACTGTACGTCATAATTGCTATTACACCATCCCAAACCATTATGTCTTATGACTAATTACCATTAACATTACTGGATATATATCCCCACTTAATTTGTTTAAAATGAAAAACCCTTTTTCAAGAGTAAAATGAACTATATTTTCAATTTTTTTTCAATTTACTTAACTCTTTTAAGGGTATTCTTAGTCACAGCAAAATGATATAGACATAATCTAACATATGATTTTCTCATTGAATTTTAGATCTCAATTGACCTCTCTATTTTGGAAAGATAGAAAACTCATAAGCAAAGAAAACTCACATATAGTTCTTCCCATGTCTACCAACTGATTACAAGACTTCTTCTCACTCACAATATGTTGTTTGCTAACCTTATAACTTGAGTTTTATCCCCCAAGTTTGAAACAACAGTTTTTCAAATTTTCAAAAAACTTTTCTCTGCTATATTGAAAATGTGAATCTCACGTAAGAAATGAGCGCCCTCAATTAAATATAAAACTAATCAATCATCATTTTATTATAATAATAAAAAAAAGACAATTGTTAACAGATTGCATTTTTTTTATCAAATAACGGTGGTTTTCGGTGATCAATAAGTATTTTCAAATTTCACCGAATGATTGAAAAAATAATCGATATAATTTAGTATTTTATAATTTTTTTTCAATATATCTCAATATTAATAAATACTGGTTTTCCATTGTAAGATGAATCTTTTCAACAATATTAATATAAGAAAATAATTTTTTTGGCATGAATTTTATTAAAAGTTTATAGTACTGATTGGTGAGTCTTCATGTTCTAAAGATCTGGCAAAAAACGCCTATTTTTGAATTTACACCAGAAATGATTTAAATTTTAGTAACAGATCTTTCCATTCATGTTAGGTTATTTGATTGAAGATATAATTGGGGATTTTATATTGTGTATGTTAGTTATAGATAGTTTATTATAGGCTGGATATGTTTATAGAAGTAGTAGGACATTATGTATTAGACTATAATTTTTGATTTCTGATTCAATAATCTATTATGGTATTAGAGTCTGATTTTTCTTTCTTTCTTCGAAAGATTAGGATTTTCTTTCCGCAACTCTTTAACCGATTAAAGAGGAATCAGTTGTTGATTCAATCTTCATTTGATTTTTCATCTTTTCGAGTGAATTGAGTTCATCTTCTTATTACAGAAGCAATAGATTATCAGGTTTTTGTTGTTTTCTAAAGCGTTTGCTTCAATTTCTTTGTAATTTTTGCTACGATTTGATGGTTTTCTGTTTCAAATGTTTGTTTCTAGTCTTATGGTTCTGTTTGTGCAATCAAAATTTCTTATTATCTTTCTGAGATTTAATAGGAACAAAACAACTACTGATATATATGTTCCAGAACTTATAATTCCTTCAGAAGTTACCAAAAACAGAGTTAAAGAGGTCTATTGATAGATAGATGACCAATGACTATAAGCTTGAAAGGGATCGATATGAGCAGCTGCTACAGTCTTCTTAGAGTTCTTCAGATTTGGTTACTTTAGCTTTGACCAAATAATTTATTATTGAATTTGAAATTAAACATATTTGAGAAAAATTAAATTTTTGAAAATTTTAAGCTAATACCAACGTTCCATTTCTCTATTTTACATTTTCTAAACGTTTAAATAGACATATTTCAAGTCTTTAATTTCAGAAAGTGAATTCTTCATTAATTTAGAAAACATTATTCTGAGTAATTTTAGAACTTGAAAAAAATTTATGTTCAAAATGTTTTATTGTTCATTAATTAAAATAGTTTGATATAAACCTATATAGTTTTATTGTTCATTAATTAAAATAGAGTCATAATACCATTGAGCCAACGAATTATACTAGAAAAGAAAGGTGGAATGCGTAATTTCTAAACACAACTTTTAGCAATGTGGATGATGTTTGATTATGTTTGATACTTTAAAAGGAATATGAAAAAATTAATGAGAAATGAGAATGTTTAGTAAGATTGTAATCCACTATCTATAAATAATCATACCTCTCATTTCCTTTGACCCAACTAAATAACACTCACATCACTATTTATTATAGCTTAACAACTTTGACTCGTTAAAATAAAAGCTAGCCTCACATGTCCACCATTGTAAAAGCTTTGTTTTTAAATATCAGACCACCTGTAAATATACTATTCATTCAGTTCTATTTAATGGAACAAATAAATAACCATATCTAACACAAAAAAGATAGAGCAAATTTTCCTCTTTTTTTTTTTTTTAAAAAAAAAAAACCTTTAAGTAATTTATTTTTGATTTCCAAATATATATAATTTAAAAAAAGATTGCTAAAAGGGAGTGAAGTTGATATTCCATGAGGAGAGAAAGGGTGTGGAGATCCTATACTATAATCAATAGCATTACAGAATCTCTTAAGAGTATTCATTCATGCATCTGTTAACCAATTATCAAATTATATTCTAGTTCAAATATCTCATCAGTGTAAACTGAGAAATGATTAGTTTTGAGAAACTTTATTTTGAGCTTTACCAACTTTAATTTGTTTTTCTCATTATTTACTTGAAATCTTCCCTCATTCCAGCTATTATAAAGTGAGCTTATCAAGTTAATTCAATAAAAGGTTGATTGTTAGAGAGGGATAAAAAAACTGAATGCTAACTAAAATCATTTTCAGTGATTATTGTATTATGAAATAGGTAGTCACCTAAGACATTAGACGGGTACTTTAACGTACCTATATGTGGTTGATTAGAGTAACACCCGATGAGCTTCTAGGGAATAAAATCCGGTTAACTAATAAATAGAGGGGCGATGGATTTTTCAAAAATCCATGTAGAATCTGTAACCCAATCCATGTTCTGTATATTTATACAAACGCATATGTATAGTTTAGTTAAAATTCTCGTTTTGTCTTTGAAAAATGAGAAAGAATTTTTTGAAATTGATTCTTCCAAACAACATTTACCCACAAATTTGACATATGTTACCAAGGGTGGGTTGCTCTCTGATGTGTTACCATGGGAAGGATCACCTCTATTTAGTTATCTATAATACTTGTTCGATTTATTGACCTTCATATATATATGATTACTTTTCTTACATATGTTTATAAATATTTAAGGTCCTATTTGGCAAAAAAAAGTTGTTAGGTGTTACAGTATCCGTTAGCTATTACAGGAGCTGTTATTTTATAGTAACTGTTGACTGTTAGCTGTATTTATAGCGATTTAAAAAAGAGATGTTAGGTAGAAATAACTATTAAAAATAAAATAACAAAAATAGATATAACAATTATAATTTAAGAATAATTTAAAATTTAAAATTTTAAAAGAATTAGCATATATTATTAACATGAGAAATACTCTCTTATACCTTACGTTATAAGACATGTCTTTTTTTAAAAAAAAAAAAACTGGTGTCACCATATTAATTACCATGTTAAACTATACCAAAACATCATAAACCAATCATATATCAAACATAAACCAAATATTAAACATACATTTTTACAAATTCTATATTTACATATTTCTATGCCGTATTATCTCAAAACTTAATAAACATATATATACATGCCAAAACAAAAAGGTAATGCTATACAGGAATAGCATTAAACAAAACTCTATATGCAACCGATACAGATCATGTGATGTGAGGGAGAGAGGTCTAGGCTTCAGCTGTACCGACCTGAGCAATAGATCAGTGAAGTCTCAGTACTTCACTCAGACAGCAGACCTGAAAACATAAATATGCGTTTTGTATGAGTCGCAAAACTCAGCAAGTGCTAAACAAAACATATATAATAAATAAGGCAATTTATCAAACATATCAATACCACTCATTTCCAGGTCACTTATATCATTTATATAATAGGCTATAATAGCAAATGCATAATGACATGTCATTTCTTATTCATTGGTTGTGATTTATCGGCCACATGTTACCCTAGGAATTTCACAGCATAGCAGTAACTATAGCTGGCCAGCAAACCTGTAAGACCGGAAAACATCGTCGGTCATAAAGGGATCCGCAGATCAACCTTTAATATGTAGTATCCACCAGATCATTCTGCATTGTATAGGACTCGTAGGTCTTGCTATAACATATTAGACCAGTAGGCCTTTCCATCAAATCATAGAGGAAACCGTAGTTTCTCAAACGTGAAATCTGCAACATTGGTAACGATAATCACAACCGCCTTATTTAAGTTCTGTGAACATATGCTTGAAAATCATATATAT
>CANUEY010115613.1:0-17635 GCA_948099555.1 Croton setiger
AATTCTGTTCAATTTTACAAAAACAGTAAGTTTATTTTCAAACATCTCCTTGTAAATTTAATATTTTTTTCTATGCCAATCATAGTTTACATCTTTTGAAAAGTGTAATATTTGAGTGGTTGCATAAAAATTGTCAGCAACCGATTAATTGGTTCAGTTCTCGATTTTAGTAGAGGAGAAACCAATATTAATGGTTCGTTCTGCTGTTTTTGAGGTCTGAAAATCGAATGGTAAACCATAACCATCCTATAGAACCCCCAAAACCTTAAAAATTTTATTATTCTTTCTGTACCTCTCTTCCATACGCCTCCCCCTTTTCATCTCTCTCTCTGTCTCAAACTCTCTTCTTTCTCCATTCTTCCATTTCCTCTCTCCTCCTCTATTAGGTGACGTCTAGAGATTAGCCTTCCAACATTAAACGCCTAATAAACGATGCAGAAATTGTGCACAGAATTATATAGAATTATTCTATAGCCTATCATTCAAATCTTTAGCTTAAAGCAAAAGATAAATCTGATTTCCACTGAAAATTCCGGTCAGAGCACAATCTCTATTTACAATGGAGGGTTTCGGATGCATACAAAGGAAATGCGGAGATTATGGAGAATGCTTCAGATAGAAGGGCCTGATCTAAGCACTCTCTCTAACTTCTCGGCCTTGACGTAGTCCTTTTCCGTTAGAGGGCCAGCAGGAAAAGCTGTGATTTCCACAATCAGGTGCGGTGTAGGGAGTTCATCGAAAAGGGCTCGTACATTATTGCAGCACACGCTTTCACCATGAGCACTTTCCCTCCGAATTTGACATCCCTAAGTTTGGAAAAGAAAACACCATAAAATGTAACTTATGAATTTGCTATCATGCACAATACCATAATGGAATTTAAGTTCTACAGGTTGCTTTAATGAGCATTACTTTGTGGGAAGTCGCATCGGTAAAGTGATCATCATCGGACAACAATGATGCAATTGCTTTAAGAAGCCGCCTTCCTTCGGATTTTGATGGCACTCTATAGTTCCTCCTAAGTGTTCCCTTTGTTGTTGGATGCCATTTGCTCACAAATTTCCTTTTTGCAGCAGCTTCCTTTTCTGATGAAATACAAGAACAGCATAATTATACACCAGAAAATAGAAAGCAGCCAAGAATGAGCATATAAACTATTTGTTCTACTGTAACTCAAAGAAACCGCAGCACTCTTGAAGGAAAAGAAATTGTAGAACTGTAAAAAACAAATCGAAAACAGAACTTTGGAACATAATATACAAATATATTACAGCTACCACTTGACTTCCAGTTGAATAATGAAGAATGCAAAAAATGTTGATTACTAAAAAATAAACCTATTATAAAAGATGGATTAATAACTACTTTAAATTACTGAATGGCAAAGATACATGTGAAAGGAAACATAAAACCTTAACTCACAGATATTGTCAATACCTTGAAGCAAAAAACAAAAATATTGTCAAAATTTTTAAACATTACAACCAACTAAAACATAAAACTTTTCTTCATTAGTAGAAGAAACAATACTATAATTTGCTCCTTAAAACACTTTATTTATAGAAACATTAGGACTGGCCTATCTTTTAACCTATTTTCCTTTTTGAGCAAACCATTACGAGAGGTCTACTCTCCCTGCCTCATCTCTATCACAAGTTCAACTGGAATTAACATTAACATGTAGATGATCCCACTTGATGTTGATAATGGTTGAAGTATATCCAGTAGTTCAAACTACTGTTATCAATAGCCGAACTTCAAACTAGGCTCAGCAAAAATACCAAGCCACAAGACTCTGTATTGACCCACTTTTTTTCGTTGCAAATTCCTGTCAGTATAAGGGCTAAAATAGCTCTGGCAAGCAAGAGAATTGATAAAAACCATACGCGCAGGACCTCAGGTATTAAGACTTTTATCCAAATATTCATCAATTTCTATCCCTATAATTATAGAAAAACACAACAAAAATAGTACACTTGTCTTTTATAACGATAACAAATTAAAGTCAAATTGCATCAATCTTCAACGGATCCAACATTTGTAGTTTGTTTATTGACATTGCTAATCCTAGAGACAGCCAGAAAAAGTTGACAAATTGACATGAAAATCTAGTATATCTATATCTGAAAGCTAAACATTAAAGAAAAATTGAAAATGGAATAAGGTTCCAGATTCTACCCATATCATTAAAATTGTCCAACTGCATCCTGGAAAATGTAAGGTAAGAAGTTCACAAAATTTGTCAAGTTACTATGCCAAAGTCTATCCAACAATTAAATATGTTCTAAAAAAAGTTGATTTAGATATGAAATCCATATGCATTATTGCAAACACTGTAAATCAAGTTCCAAAAAAATAACATGTGCAAAAAAGTATATATATTTGTATTTGTAAAGAAAACAAAAACCAAAAAACAATCACACAAACCTGGTTTTCCTTGTATAGTATCAAGCCACTTAGAGAAACCCAAATCACCCGATTCAACAACACCCTCAGAAACATCCAATCCTAAAAATAAACAAAATTAAACTCAAAAGTCAAACCCATTCAACAAAAACCGGAATCAAATTAAAAAAAGAAGAAAACCAAAAACCC
Source organism: Croton setiger (assembly GCA_948099555.1). NCBI lineage: Eukaryota > Viridiplantae > Streptophyta > Magnoliopsida > Malpighiales > Euphorbiaceae > Croton > Croton setiger. The sequence goes on from CANUEY010115613.1 coordinate 2,596, forward strand.
ATCAAGAAAGTACCTGAAACAAGAGGATTATTCTTTGATCCAGCTAAACCAGACTTCAAAAGTGCATAAAAGATGCAAAGCCGGCCAGCCCATAAAACAGGAGTCTCCAGTAAAGAAGCATGAACTGCGACCTTTCTAGTTGCAGCACGGTAAGATCTTTTACTTAGAAAAAGTAATCGTTGAAAGGGTTGCGCAGAGTGGTCAGTATCGAAAGTGGGAAAGAGAGATTTGGGGAGACAAGAAGAGGGGTTTAGTATATTTCTGAAGGCTGGGTAAGGTGAAGATTGAAATGGAGCTGATGTGTAAACGGATTGTACAAGAGAGAGTAGCATTTCTTGATTGATTAGCAATGAGAATGGCGAAAAAATCTGCACGGAAAAGAGTGAACAGAAGAATGAATTCGGATTAGCAGAGATTTTCAAATGATGGTGACAGCTTCGGCATTGTACAGTACATAGGCTAAGCTAGGCCTAAGCCCACCGCTATCTTCATCTCACCAATTATATCAATTTTTTTACTCTCTCAAAAATAGTTTTAAAAAAAAAAAATTCTCAAAAATAGTGTTTCATTTATTGCTTTTTTCCCCATAAATAAATGTGTTCTGAATTTTACCGCATACGTTCACAAGTTTTTATTCATATTAATTGTATTTTCTAATTATAAGACTAATTAAAAGATATGAAAAAAAAATTTAATGATAGACAACCATAAATTGCAAAAAACTCTTGGTAATAATAAAAAATACAAATGTATATGTATAAAAATTTTAAATTTGAAAGTAATAAATATTTTTATTTATTTTATCCACTTATCAAAAAGTTATAATTATAATAAAACGAGAGTCTCAAATTTAATATACAAGTAATAACAGTATTTCATTACAAACTAATTGATTAGTCTTAAGTATTAACATAAAAATAAATTTTAAACCTAAAATATGAATTTATAGTTTTATGGCAAAATTAGTATAAGAAATCAAATAATATTTGTTTCGTGATGAAATTACGTGAAATTTATAACATTACAGAAAAAAAATAATTCAATTTATAACTCTAAGATTCCTACCAAAAATTGATAAAAATAAAAATAAAATGCAAAAATTTTATACTACTTGATAAAAGAATTCACTTCAAGGAAAAAGAAAATTTGAAAACTGAAAAATACGAACAGCTCAGACTCATTTACAACCATTTAAAATATAATAAAAAAGTTTTAAAATGAGATAAATACACTTAACTTCTTATATTATTAACTAATTCTGTCCATTTTTTGTAATCTCGTTGAGTTGTTTAGAGCATCACCGTTCATTCATCTTAATCAACTTTGTTTTCTTTATATTCTTTTATATATATACAGAAACACCATTAAGTGGTCATTATTATACACAAGAATAAGAAATCCTAATTCCTACAATAGTAAGAAAGATCTGCTCATGCCTAATCCAAAAATATAAAACAAGGAAGCATAGTTCATATCTTGACAAACCGAACATCACTCTGACCAAATGCAGTTCCGCATCCTGGACATTTGCGATGCCGAATCTCTAAGTTCCTCTGGATGCATGGATTGCAGAATAGATGATAGCATTTCACTATCACCACCTGCCAGAAAATTCGAGTTAAAGTTACGAATCAAAGTTTTCAAGGCCTACTGTATAAATTAATACGGTGTTATGCCCTATCCACGTTTCTGGTATTGGACTGGTTACAAGCATATAGCAAAGTTCAGATAGTTTTATAAAATACATAAAAATGCTTAATTTAAGAGTCTCAATTATAAAAACCAACGAATTCCAAATATGAACTAGCAAAACTGTGTATCTAGAATGAACTTTTATGATTGACCCAAACACAAATTATAAATGAATTTTTGATGAACCTCATTTGTAAATGAAACTAATGCCACAAAAAATATATTGCACACACTCAAATCTTAATCATATAAAACGTAGAGAAGCCAGACAAAAGGATCACTCACCTCCTTTGGCCGGTCAGAACACACACTACACTTGAGCATACTTTTGCACTCTTTAATTTCTTCTTGGAGTCGTTGTGCTGCAGCCTCAATGCTTTCAGAGCTCAACTCAGCAATCTTAGCATTTAACTCCGAGAGCTCTTCCTCAAGCTTATTCCTTTCATTTCTGACTCACCGAAAAGCACCACAATCAGAAACAAGAGTGGTAAATGGAAGAAGGGAATAGGTCCAAATACCACTACAATCAAGAAGTTTCACTTCACTTGCATTAACGCAACCTACTGCAAATTTCTAAATCCCGCCAAAGTTAAGTTGTTAGCACAACATACATCAAAAGTCCCACTTAAGTATACCTGCATTACTGAAGATACTATTTGATGAAGCACGTTATGCAGGTGCTAGGTTGTGTCCCAGCTCCACAAGCAAAAAGTGAAAAATAAGTGCAGGAAACAGCCAGAATTAAATGACCAAAACCAGAATGACATTACAAGTAACTCAAACTAGTCCAGTATAACATCAACTAGACATTAAAAAATCAATAAATTAATATGCAATATATATATGCATAAAGTAGAAAGGGGATAATTTTAAGGAATCATAGAAGCCAAACTGTTCATATATCATGCAGGTATGTCGACTTTCAAATGTCCATGATATTGACATGAATCCATGATGCACAAAAAAAGAAAAAAAAAATCATATATAATCATTTTCAGGAAGGTACTACCTTTCACTTTGTAATTCAGTTTGAATTTCATCCATCTTCTTGTACATTTGCTCATATTCCTTCTCAGAAGAAGCAACGGTATACTTGAGCCACTTCAACTCCTTCTCAGCATCCATCAATTCCCACCGAGCACTTTCTAAGTTGACCGCAAGATTTCTGTCTTCTTCAGTATGCTTAATTGCCTCTGTCAAACAAACTTTCATCTGCAAGATTCAACCGCCAGTTGATGTAGAATGAAAAATATATGGTGAATATGTCAACAGTGTTAAAATAATTTACCTGCTCTTCACTCTGGGCAATTTTGGATTTTATGTATTCCACTGAAGCATTAAGTTGTTGAAGTTGCTTCGTTAGGGTTTGCTTTTCAGAGAGTAAAGAGCTCTGCGCTTGTTTTGTCTTCACACTCTCAGAAACAAGCTGCATTTTAAGATGTAGCTGATAAGTTAGAGCTACACAAAGGCTTCTTACAGTTAGTAATGTAACAAACCATACGGTACCATAGAACAATCTCAGACCATATCATATATTATGTAATTGCAACAGACACTTTGCACAGACCTTGATATTATAGTCATCCCTCTCGGCCACCTGACGCAACAAATGTTGGTTTTGAGTTTGCATGTCTTCATATGCTTGACCAATGGTCTGGATGAGAGGATTAGAACTTAGCAACACAGAGATGCAGCATAGAAGATCAAAAGGAATGATAACGAAGACAAGTGCAACAACTTCATCAAGAAGAAATAGCATTCTAGGAGAAAATAGGGCACAAGTAAAAACCTCAATCTCAGTGATGTACGCCTCAGCCTCTATATCTTTACTTTTAATAGCTTCAGTGAGCTCCCACACATCTCTGTAAGTGAAGCAGAAAATTGTCAAACATAGTATCATTTTTTTAGAACCTAGAAAGTAAAAACGAACATAGATAATCTTCAAGAAGACCAATCTAATTGGTCTTGTAATTAACTCAAACATGCATCCAAAACAACGAAAAAGCAACCTGTTCAGAGTAAGTAGGATGGAAGAAGGGAAAAGACGGCCAGGTATAAGATTCACTTCTAACATACCAGCCAGTTCACTAACCACAACATACACAACATGAATCTCAAATCCTCATAATCAGAATATTTTAACTTAGATATAAGCAAACAGCAAGGTTAGACTGATGAGATACAAAGAGAAAATGCAGAAAGTCCCTTCTCAGTATAACTTCCAAAAGTCATGAGTCAATAGCATGATTTGAGGCACTTAATCTTAAAGAAGAATGAAGACTACCTAGCTTTAAGGCCTAACTCTCACAAGTAGTCCAAATTATTTGTACTTTCAAGTTTCAACTATGCCATATGATTTCCTTTCCCTGCCTGTTCTATACTTTGTTTCAATCCAAATGTGTTATTTTCAAACACTGACATTTTTACCATCAAAATAAAAAGAAAACTTAACGAATTTCATAACATGACCAAATGGCCAAATTGGCCTGTGAATTTACTACATCATATTGCTCATCAAGTCTAATTTTTCTAGGAATTAATGGAGTACATATCTTTTCAAATTTGATAGATTCACATTGGTAACTTATAAGCATCTTAGCAAACGCAATCAAGATTCAAATTAAGTACGCTAAAGAATTTGAAGTTGAATTAACAATCTAGAATGAAAGGTTCAAGACTCAATATGGCACCAACTCTTAATTACCATCTCTAATTCTCTTCTAAGCTTAATGTTATATTGACGATATTTTCCCCACAGACTTGAGAAATCATAATTCCAGTTTTCACAAATGGTTCTCCTACAATCACAAAGACAGCAAACTAGATTGTCTCAATCAAGAAGAATGACTTGCTCTATGTTTGAAAATAGATATTCTCTCTTTTTAGGACTTTGCTCCAGTTAGAAAATGGAAAGGGTAAGCTAATCTAAAGATCCCTATTCAAACAATTGCTTCTCTTTTGCAAAATCCCTATGATAAGTCCTACCAATATTAACCATAGAGCTTCCAAGACTCCACTCATATAATATAATGATTACAAAGACATCTCTATAGAGAAGCATCAGCTTCTTATTTCTCTCTAAATCGTTCACATAATCATCTTGTTTTATTTTATAATCAATGACTGCAAAACATACATAACAAAAGAGAAATAATATCAATTTTCTACTTTCTATAGCAAAGAACAAACAAGGAACATGCAACAACAGCTGATAAATACAAAAACAAAACAAGTCAACTTATATGCAATAAATTACTTGAAGAACGAGTTGTCTTTTAAAAGGCTACTATACATATTCTGCTTCTCTAATCCCTACAGCTTGGAGAATTATGTATTGATAATAATTATATAATAACTACTCTATACTGGATTAAACACAAAGTCTAGTCATAGTATTCTCTCTTACATGTCAATTAGCTTATTCATTATTAAATGATGCAGAGCACCAAATCTGTGTTGATTTAAGAAAACGCTTAACATCTAAAAAGTAATGATATGAACTCCCCTGCAATAACCAAAGCCTGTATCACTACACTGAATTTGAGAAAAGGAAACAACATGCATAGTTTCATGCAAAGACAAGCAATGCAATAATGTTTTCCTTCAATTGGAAGTTGTCAATACCTTCTTAACATTTTTAAATTTTCAGTTATAATATACAACAGCACCAAACATCTAAAGTCCCAGTGGATGGGCGAGTCAACGAAACAGTAGTGGTGTATATTGTACGACAAATGAAAAGATTATTCATCAAAAGTATTTGATGAAAAAACAATCACACCAGACAGCTTCTTCAAAGAATGAACAAATTGGATTTTCTTTCCCACTTAATTTTAAGTAATTTGGCAGCTCAAAGCAATAAAAAATCAAGACTTATAACTTCCAAATAATCAATAATCTACAAAACCAACCGTTCAGAAGAATCGAGTTTCATCCGTAATTCAGCTATCTCAGCTTCAGCTGCAGAAAGCCTTTTCTGGCAAGCAGCCTCAGCCTCATTAGCGGCTTTAACTCTCAACTCTAGACTATGTTCATCCAAAGCACTCCTGAGGACTTCAGCTTGCAAGTGAGCCTTACGCTCGGACTCTTCTATTTCCAGCATATCTCTGAACAAAAAATTCCATTCATCAACGTGAAAGGAGATTAAAATTATCTTTGCTAAGAATGAAAAGGAAAAAGTGTTAAAAGAAACATATACAGAGAGTAAACTGACACTTGATTTTACTGGCTCTATCCTAAGAAATACCACAAATCCACCAAATGCTTTCCAACATGAGCCAGCTAAACCAAAACAAACATATCTAACAGGTCAAATGCAAAAGAATTTGATAGCAAACTTTTTCACCAATGCACAAAATAACTCATCTTGCAAAAGGGGGCTACAAAACATCGTCTACCGCAGGTTTGACATAATAAGGACAAAAATGTTTAATTCAATGCAGTTGTGAGTGTGATACAACAGGAGTAAATCAAAGAAAGGTTAGTGGACATAATCACCACTATAATGCAACATGCACTTTCTTCTTGGAGTGTTATATCGACACCCTTTTTATTTGTAATATTAGCAAAATTTGTTTTTATAATCCAAACAGAGAAGTTTCCTAATTAACTACTCAGGTGTGTTCAAGCATACAAACTTCTGAAATTTCTTCCATGGTGATAAGCATGTCAATAAGAAGTCCTTGTCTCCATTCTCCCAAGAAATTTATAACGGGTTTTCTTTAACCCCTGGCTATTCCCCAATCACCTACTGTATTTCAGGTGTGACAATACAACTGTTGATTTCTATCTCAAGTCTTGACCATAAATTCTTAATTGAACATCAATGGAAAATACCTTTTTAGGTAAATTTGAAATCAAATTTGCATCTAAATCGATCTTAATTTTATTATTTATTTATACACCCGTCCATTACAACATTTGCATTAAAAATCCTTCAAATTCTTCTTACTATCCAGGACCTTGGAGTAAACCATAACAGCAATATTATCATTTCAAAAGAATTTCCGAATCAATAACTAAGCCTTAACCCCAAAGAGGTTAGGGTCAGCTGTATGGATCCTTCCATTGATAACCATTATACCAAAGAAATTGCCATGCAAACAATAAATAAATATAAATAATTCAAATCCATCCATGTTGGCTCTAGGCCATTGATCCTAAAGCCTCCATTCTAGTCTATCCTCAGCTAAATCCCAAACAGGACTACCAAAAGAAAAGGTGAACTTACATGGTTAACTATTCATATTGCTTACAGCTTAATGACTTAGGACAGCAAAAGTTTGAATTAGGCACTGAATAGAATTAGAATAATTATCAATCAAATGAGTAATACTGTTAAACAATCACACAAAAAGAATTCAGAAGGTCAAGGGGCTGAACTATTGTCCATTACAGCTGATAGATTGCAGTTTTAAGTTATCAAAGTTCAATGCAAAGAAGGAAAATTTAAAGATAATCCTCAGCATAATTTTCTGGGAACTTGGATCCAAAAAAAATCTTTAAATACATTTATCAATGTATTATACTTGTACAAGAATTTGAGTTTTAACCGCACAAGACCCAAGAAAGTTGTTGTCCTAAATGAATTATCCACAATCTTCCTAGAAGGTTGCGAAGTATGAAATGCTAGCAAAGCAATTTACCTACTATCATGACCTTCCTGTCCATACATGTCGAGAATTATTTGTAGTTCCAACTTTTCTTTCTGCAACTTCTCTATCTGCAATATAGTCATATCTTCAGTTACTGAAATTAATTCATCAATACTCAGAGAAGTAAAACAGTATTGTTGCTTGACTGGTTTAAACATAATCACTGCCCCAAGTTTTAGACTAATTGCATAATTTAATGTGTATAGTTTATGCTTAAAAAAATACATCAATAGATTTTTTTTTTTTTTTAACAGCAACGCAAAGAAGGCAATTTATTTTGACAAAGTAGGAAGAAAGATATGTAAGGAAAAAAAAAACAATTAAACAACAAATAATTACACCCATGCCGGCCCACATTCCCACTTACACCCGTTAACAGATCTTCATAATAATTTAACTTATGTAAAGCCATATACAAAACTTGCATCCTAATTGTATTTGTAACCATGTCAATAATATATTCTTAGTTATTCCTATTTCAGGACCTTGAGTCCCCAGTTACAGTATTTCTAATTCTTTTGACTTAATTTCATAAGAGCAAGAAATATAACAAAGGAGAACAGCAAATTCAGATAAAATATCTGAGTTAAAATATAAATGGGCCACACATGGGCATATAAGGATCGTTAGGAATAAATGTACAAAAAAGGGGCAAATGATGCGCCAACAAAAAATAACAAGTGAACAATATGCATATTAATGGCACCTGTCACAATTCAAACAGTTAAGTGGACCCATATGGCAGGATCAAATTTGAATGGAGAAACTCACCAGAGCTTTCAGAGAATTGATTTCTAACATCTGGTCTGCACATTTAAGTGTTAAGCATTTCTGTTCATTTGTCTGTGCCAAAAGTAAAAGGAGGAATGTAAACAATAGATGACCAATGGTAAATAAATAAAAGAGTCAGGACTAACAGTAAAAGCAATGCAAACCCATCTGTGCCTTAGAGTTCAATTAAAAGAGGAATGGCATGGAAATTAAATTTTGCGAAGATTATGTTTAATTTAAGCACATAATTTCTGTAGCCAAGTTGACTTCACTTTAAACTGAACTCAAAAATTCTACTCACTAGCTTTAACCTTAACTATAGTAACATAAGACCTAAAACTTAGTTTCCCAGTTTTTCAAAACATTTTTAGTTGAACAAAATTAGATTCAGGTTTTCTTTTACCATAGAATAATGTGGGATTTGAAAACCAAATGCTAACAATTAAAATAAGATTTTTTAGCACTTCCTAGTTTTAAATTTTGCTATAACACCTATTTAGATATCACCTTAGGAAGTTTGGTTATCAGAGTTCAGAAATCAGCATTTCTATGGAAAAGAACTTTCCAAGGAATAACTTAAAGATTAGACTTAATGAAGTCAACTACAGAGATGAAGGCCTCGTCTAATTTTTCCAAGAAAGCTATAAATGTTGCTGTTCCTTGAATTTGCTAGAATCGTAGTAATCCTTTTTCATTGTAATCATCTACTGAGCCACCACTCTGCATGCCCTCAATGATATAGACCAATATAATAAGTCTCAATGACATCATGAAATACCCTTCAGCTTCTAGTAAAAATCTCACATGCAGGTGTGCTTTTCCAAAGAAATGAAATGATAGAAACTCGTGAAGAATAGGAAAGATAAATGGCAAAAAGAATCACACTAAATATATCATGAAGTCAATAATTTTTAACAAAAAAAATCATAATCATGAAAGGGAGATGGGAAAGTCAAGTAAATTAGCTTGTGTCTAATCATGAGAAAATTTCAAAAAGCTTATATGAGCACACCATGGCATCAGCTCCAACTCAAATTTGGCACAACCATAAGATAGCAACAGGAATCGCTAAAATTTAAATCAAGCAAAGCGTAAGTAAGCATTAATTCTTCTTGTCAAATTTTTAAATGAAAAAGAAAAGAAACCTTTTCAGTTAATGATGCTCTTAGATATTCAGACTTTTCACGTAGTGAATGTGCTTCATGAGCAGTCTCCTTCCACCGATTCAACTGTGCTTCCATCATACCCATTTCCTTAGACAAAGCAGCAGCCATCACACGGAACTCTGCTTTAACATCTTTTCGCCCTGGAGCAGTTTCAGTTTTCTTTTTAGATTGTGAGCCATTCCTATGTCAAAATTTGATAAAAACTTCTTTAATAAAAAATTTCACCTAAATCCTGCATAGCTTCTTCCATTTTAATCTCAAGGTCATTTTTGTCAATAACACACTTCTGCAGTTGATGTTCAAGCTCCTCAATTCTAGATTCAGCAGAGTCATTAGTACTTCTTGCAGAATCTGCAGATTCAATTTTCACATTCACCTCCTTCTCCCTTCTTGCTACATGAGACCTGTCAGACTGAAAATACTCTTTTAAATGTCAAATAAATGAACACACATCTAAAAACAGTTGCAAAAATTACAGAACAGAGTGAAAAACCTGTAAAGAACTTGTAAGCACTTTATATCTCTCTGCTTCAGCATTATAATGTTGGAGCTGATCATTTACTAAATTGTAGAGTCGTGATGAGTGTATATGTTTGTCATCCTTCAACTCATCCTGTCCCAATATCATCATTATTAGAACCTTAGATATCGGATATACCAAATCCTTAGAAAAACATGTATTTCAGTTACATATTAACTAACCTGAAGATCTTCCAGTTCTTTTGATAAGATATGACTTTCATCTTGTGCATCTTGGAGCTCAGAAAGACGGTCAGATACTAGTATCTGTGCAACATCAGTTCAAACAACACATCCTGCTATTACAAACATAGCTTATACACAAGCACTAAAAAAACACCCAGAGAAATTGCCTCTCAGTAACTACCTTTGTTTCCTCAATGGAATCCTTCAGTTCCCGCAAACCCTTAGACCTCTCTGCAGGTTTTTCAGGTGACAAACTTCCATTTACCGCACTTGGGTCTGGAGCATGCACCCCAGTAGCTGCATCCTTCTGCATTTTCAGATTGACTAGCTTTCTCCTGCTTTCTTCAAGTTCAGCCATAATCTCTTCTAGCTCACCTTTAAATGGAGACCAACAAAACACAAACATTGCAACAAGGATTCAATATATTCCATCAATTTTTCCAACAGAAAAATGACTGAACAGTATGTTCCAGCATGCTCTCCAGACAATTAATTATTACCATATGTATGCATTTCCTAATAATAACATTCTTAAGAGTTTTTGTACTATAATGAAATTGGGCCAATAGAATTCTCTGGAACCTGCAAGCCGTTTTATCTCAGACTGATCCACTGAATGTGTACTGATATAAGTCTGAATCTCATCAGCATACTCCTTATGCTTCAAATGAAGAACATCAATTACATTGTGTAGATGCTTAGCTTCATCTTTCATCATATCATTAATCCTCGACAGCTGAATGATGCCATCTGAAAACCACAAATTAGTAATGAAAATCCAAGATCAGAGAAAATGTCTGGTTAAGTAATACTAGAAAGATCAACCAAGAAAAAGACTAACCTAATCATAGGAAATAAATATGAGAATGATCAACTAATAATTGCACTTCACGTCAAGATTTCTTCTGACCTTCTGTGGATAGCTTTCCAATCAAGGCATGAGCTATGCTCTCGGTTTTCACCCTCTGAGCATCGATGGCATCTTCCAAAAATTTCATCAACCTCAAAGTAGATGAATGACGAGACGAAAGGGCTTCTTCAATATAATCAACAATTCCATAATTTCCATTGATTTGAATAAAATTTTTCCCCAGCAGTCTACAAAGGAACATATCCTCTGAAGGGCACGATGGAACTGAACCTAAAAAATGGTTCAAGAAATCATTTTTAATGATAGGAAATCTATGATTAGTAATAACAGAAAATAGCAAACATATGATCAGTTCATAAGAGGGCATAATGCTTAGTATTACCCCCAGAACAATCTGAATGATCCAAGGTATGCAAAGCATCTTCACTTCCTCCAGCTCGAACTCCAAGCAGGACCAAATCATCAACCAACTGTACACCGCAGTAAAGAGATTAAAGTCAAATAAAGAAAATGATACACTGATTACTGATAAACATGTGCAGTTTCTCATCAGACCTGATTCCAAAGTTGGTTCACCATGATCAGCACATCATCGTATGAAGTTTGCCTTTCTTTCAATTCCCTAATCTTAGCTTCAAGATCTTGCAGTTCATGCTTCTGAATTTCTAACTGCTGAACAAGCTTTTGGTTCTGATATTGGAGAACTGCCACATCAACCTGCACAAAGGAAAACCCCTCAGTTTTACACTTTGCAAACCTTACTCCAACAGAAAATAACAAAAATCAGACCAAATGTCATACCATATTCATGGATGCCATAGTGTTATCATTTACCAATAAGATTCCAACATTAGCACAATCATTTCTAAAAGTTAAAAACTCAGGGAATTCAAAAATTCAGGCATTCATTCACAACAGGTCTTCAAGCCAATCAATCAAAAATTAAATATAAATCCACCGAGTAAAATTATAAATTTAAAAATGAAAATAACGCCAATACAGTAAATAGGCAAAGAGAGATAGATAGATTACGGTCTTGTTGGTGGGAGGAGAAGTGGAGGAGTTACGAGCCATGGAGGGAGAAAGTGGGGAATTCAAGTGAGGCCTCTTCTTCTCTGGTTCGTCAGAATCTTCGTTATCCATTTATAACTTCTATACAAATTATGTATTTTCCGATTAGAGCGTAGCCATTAGCGACTTGCAGAAACTCTGGTATGAGGGAAAGAGAGAGCCCTATATGACTTATGATGTATGTTATCGCAGTGATCAAACTATATCATCAAACGATAAACCCTAGAAAGAGAGATTGACGGAAATCAAATTCAAATAAACAGGAAGTGATACGTCACCGTTTGCTAACCTTCCAACAAGTCTAACCACCCACGGCACGATGCATAGTTTATCTTTGAACTATGGGCGAAAAATATGTTGGCTTCCTAAACTTTAAAAAATTGAAACGTTTTGATATCTGATGTGGTTGGAATGGACGTGTGCACTACATACGTAATTTTTTAAGGACCATACTGGAACTTGCTATCATCCTCCTCCAAGCAATGTACCAAATTATAATTTTTTACCAAAAAAAAAAAACTGATTTTAATTTCTCGCACTAAACAAAGGAAACAACATTAGAACTATTTGTTCACAAGGATTCTAACAATAGTCTTATTTTTCACACTTCATGCACTGTTTGGTCGAAAACGAAATAAATTGTTCTACAATTACCGTCCATCAAAAATTTTCATAGAATGACTAGCCATTACATCAAGAGAAAGTGCTCATCGAGGGGATTCAGAATATGTCTTTCGACTCGATGGTTTTTTCTTCTCTAACCAACGAACGCAAAGTTGAGGGCACTATAAGACTTCATGTGGCTTGAAAAATCTCCTAGTAACCTCAAATTATTCAGCCAATCATGGCCAAATATGATTGTGATGTCGATCCCGACTTGCGACGACGACTTTTTCAATTTTAAAAAAAAAACCGAAAAATTTAAAATTTTTTATTTTTTAAAAAAATAAAGTGATAAAACATTTTTTGGGATATTTGCCGAACTGGTCGGTCTTAAAAATTGAGTCGCCACCCGTCGGGAAACCGGTTTTTTAAAACCAAATTAATTTAGAAAATTGACTCCGTTTTTAATGGATAAAACACTGGTTGAACCAAAAGACTGGGTAAGAGGGTTAGGTACGTTAACCGAAATTACATTTGGGCTAACGCCCGGTATAAAACCGGCCTCTCAAACCAAAATCATTTTTCAATTTTAAGTCAAGTCGGTCTATTAATTTTTTTCGAAAACGCTAGGCGATGTTTCTAAACAGTGATAATTAATGTTCGGTACAAAACACAACGAGAAAACGGTAAATTTGCGGAAAAATAAACTTGCGGAAAAATAAAACCTAAATAAGCTAATTACATCTTTTTCCCTATTAATTACATTTTACCCAAAATTAATTCCAAATTAAAACTCAACCTAAAATAAACATAATTTGAAAATTATAATAAAATATTAAAAATTACAAATTAACCAGAAATACGAAAATCACTCATTCACATTTAAAAATTAATTAAACAAACACTCATTCAAGCCAAATATTATCAAAAAGGACATCATTTGGAAAATTTACGTTTTTGCCACCAAACTTTTGAAAAGTTGCAATTTTGCCCCAACAATCAATAATTTTCAAATTAAAACACCAATATTCCAAATTATGTCAATTAAGCCTTATCCATCATAAATCAATCAATTTCTAGCAAAATAAAACAACATATGGCAAACTTCCTATTTGGTACCCAAATTTTGCAAAATTGCAAAAACACCCCTCCCGCACATAAAAAATTTCATTCATGTCATTCAAACCACAAGCATCATGCCAAGCAGAAGACGTATTAAATTCCAGCAAACACAACAGATTGGAATCTTCAAATTGGAACCCAAATAAGAAAATAGTCAAAACTGCACCTTTATGGAAGTTCTTTTTTCCTAATCTGTCCCTATGCATGTTTCCCTTTTTTGTTTAACTTACCCAGATTTTGCTCATCATACAATCATTTCAACTAGCACTATTTTCAAACAGATCCATATAAGCTTCAAAAACCATCATTGATTCCAAACAAAAGCAACAATATACTTAATTCATTCATACCCAACAAACTGTTTTCCACAAGATGAAGATGATTGTATGGATAAACTGGTCAAACAATGCACACTTCTTACCAGATCTTTAAATGAAAAAAGAACGACAAGTATAAGTCACAAATGAATGAACAAAAGGAAGAATGTATTCAAACTGTCAAATTGAACACTACTGTGCTTCTTTACTGAATGATTAACAATCAAAAATAAGTTGTGCAACTTTTGGTTTCATGGCAGTATAGAAGATGAATGCAAAAAAAAACAGCTGCAGAACAGGATGCACTTGCTGTATTTAACCTTTACTTTCTCTTTCTTTTTGTGGAACCAATCCTATTAAACAGCATGCTCAAGATGACCTCAGATTCATTTCATTGATTTCAGCAAACATATATCAAACAAGCAGCATATCCAGAAACAATGACAGATGAAACGAGGACTGATTATGGAATACTTAATTATCTTTACAAAATCCCTAATGTTTATAGAAAACAGGAACAATAATAGACACACCTAGATCTGAAATGGAATGCTTTTATGATAGATCCAGATGAGATGCAGCATATTTAGACTAATATTGTTTACTACAGATTGGTATTCTTGTTTATCTTAGACCTACTTGCTTTTATACACAGCAAATTCTCCTAGAAAACCCAACAAGAGTAATGAACATTCAGTCTTGGCAATTGCAAACAGAATCATCAATATGAATATAGATCAGAGGCAATGTAATCTTGAATATTTGCACTATTACTTTACTTATCCTATATGAACAATCACTAGCACTTAATCAAATAAACTAACAATTTCACCTAAATAAACAGGACAGATAAAAGGACTAAAAGATTATGTAAATTTTCTCATTTTGCAACAGCAACAGGAATTTGAAATTCACTATGAGCATTCTGACTCAACAAATTCACGCCAGAGAAACTAATGAGTTCAGCAAATCAAATTAACATAAATAAGTCCAGCACATTATCATAAACAAATAAAAAGAGATATTCTAATCAAGTTCAACAAAATAAACACAGAAACAAACGAGGAA
>CANUEY010115802.1:0-11858 GCA_948099555.1 Croton setiger
TTGCTGTTCCAGCCACAAAATTGCACCTTTACACCTCACAAATCAATTCCCTAGGCTGCCTCTCCAGCAGCAGCTTGCTAATTAGCCTAAACATATCAAATTTTGCCTTATACATAACTTAATACTAAGTTACCTCCCTTCTTTCACTTAATCTTTCCAACCTCAAAAATCAGCCTATAAATTCATTCCAGCAGCCATTTCAAATAAATTTTGGTGTTAAAATAATATGTAGAACACGTGTCTAAAGTTTCGTAAAAATCGGAATCCGAAAAGGAGTCGCGGTTCGCTCTGTGCCCTAAACCGAGTCTGAAGCTCGACGATTTTTGCGGAACCAAAACCGTACGATGTCATCACACATTTAGGGTTCCAAAACTCTTTAAAACATGTTAATAAAAATATATCAAAATATCAAAGTCATTTGGTTCATATTTTACGCGATTTCGGCATTTTCCGATCGCACGGGTCCGAAAACCCTAATTAGCTCCGTTTGTGCCTTTCGACGGCAAACGAGCCTATAACTCAACTTGTTTCTCTCATTTAAAACATTTATCATCAAATATAATTCATATAAACCCATAATTAACTCATTGATCATATTAAATCATGATGCATTTTGAATGAAAATGAGTAAAATGCATGAAATGACGTTGGAACGACTTAGGGTTTAGGGTTGAAATGTCACATAACGTAGCTTAAAATTCTCATTCAAATCATATATCATCATATTCAAAACATATATAAATCATTTACTTAATTATCATATCATATATCATATCAAACTATAATGCATTTTAATCAAAAATGCACAAATTACATGTAATGACGTCAAAATGACATAGAACTTAGATCGGGGGTGTCACAATATCAGTGAGTAGTTAGATCCAATGAATGATTTGATTCTAAATAAATTTAGATCCAATGAAGGATTTGATTCTAAATAAATTTAGTTGGATAGCTTGGCTTACACCATTGTAAAAGTATTTGCAAATTGTATTTATATAAAGATTTTAATTAATACATAAAATATTTTGTGCCTTTTGATTATCATTGGATTGTGTTTCGGCACATGATGTAGCAATTTAGCTTGACTATTGATGGTATGGGTTAAGAGGTATTACAACCGTAATTTTCGATGAAATTTGACGAATCATGTGACGATTTCAATACCATTAGCTTTGTGTCTTCGTTATCTTGCTTTTGATGTCTATGTTAGGCGTTTTTGTTGTTGACAATGTTAGGTATTTTCCGGTCACCAAATTTTATTTTATTTTATTATTTTTTTGGCGACGGAGCATTGGGATAAACATTATATAAACTAATATTAAACTAACTACAAACATAAAGAAACAGAAAAACAGATGTTAAACACTAGTAAATAAAGAGAAAAATAATTATACACAAACAAACAATAAATAATATTTACTCAAAAAATTAAATAATAAATAGAACAAATTTTAATTACTATTTACAAAATTACATATTACAAATATATAGACTTCTTTTATAGTTATTTTTTCTAAGTAATCTAATGCATATATTAAAAACACTTTATGTATAGACTTATAAAAGCCCCTATCTTTTTGTAAAAAAAAAAAAAAAAAAAAAAAAAAAAATTATGTGGCCCCGCAGGCCAAATTAAGTTCTGCCACTAGACGCTATTACTCTTTGCACAAATCTTTGTTGCTCTTTATGATGAATCAATAACAATACACAAATGACAATCGAATTATTGCCCAATCTTTAAGACCCATCCACATATCATCATTATAACCAAAAATGCTAAAGGAAAACACGCGAAAAAAATAAAAGGTTGAGAGTGTTAATTACCTTTACTTAGAATGAAGGAAAATATTGTTTTGGCATTATTGCAAGTATGATATAATAATTAAAATAGTCTCATTTCTTTTGGTGAATGCTTTATTTTCTTTTATCCTGCTTTCACCTCCAACTTTGTGAAGAGTCACAAACACAACTAAAATAAGTTTTATATATAATTTCATTCAATTTCAAAAAAGTAATTTTTTACATCAAAATTTCAAATTTTAGGCAAAATTATAATAGATTTTAAGTTTATTATTTTCTTAAATTGTCCATATATCTAACTAACGTTAAGTGATAAATTATGTACTCCAATATTTGGCGTGTACACATTGTTAAGCCATTGTGACTCCTACATATATGATCTTATAATCTCTTTTAGCTAATTATTAAAGTGCATTGTTAAGTTTCTATAATCAAAGTAAATTTGAATTGCAAGTTATGTAGTGATATAATTTTAAAAAATTAATTTCCACATTGGAATTGGGAATTAACGAATTAGGATTGTAAAATTCATTTCTAAATCAATATTTAATCAAATTTATTTGTAAAAAGTTTCAGATTTTTAAAATAATTAATTTAAATTTCAAATCTAAATTCTTTAATTTTCAAACATGATCAAGTACAAAACTTTGTAGAATTCATTTATTAAAAAGAGATTTGAAATTTATGGTATCATTAATAGATATAATTTTTTAAAATGATAATGAAAATGAAGTAATAAATATAATCTAAAATTTTATATTGTACGATTATTATCCATAAATATGAATATACTACTTTAGTTAAATAAGAGTAATATTCATAATAAACCATTCTTCAAGTTAAACACATTAAGATAATTTGGATAGGAGACCAAACTTTATTTATTTTTATTTTTTTCAAGAAAATGAGTGAATTTTTTTTTTTTTAAAAAAAAAAAGATGCGCTCGCATTGCACAAAAGAAATTTTGAAATAAATAATTAATTTGAATCTTGAACTCCATGTAGATCTAAATACAGTTTTATGTAACATATGTGGACACAATAGAGTAGTTAAGCAAGAAAACACACAACATGCGCGACTTAAAAGGAAAAAAGGGATAAAAAAACCAAAACTAAACATGTTAGAAATAGAAAGTAAACATAGAATAACTTGTAAAACAATAGTAAACTAGCCTTAAAACTGATTATATACCATTTAACAGTAAAAATCATAAATTGAAAATAAAAAAATGAAAAAAATATTATTTTTAGGTTTATAGAAACCTCGGATTAACCTAAAACCAGCTCAAACCAACTTATATATTTGATTTGGATGAGAATAAAATGTAGTTCCAAATCCACCATTAGTCAGATTTTTAAATTATTCTGTGTTTATTAGGTGATGAAAGAGAAAAATTTAATTGAAAACAGTTTATAACATGGTACTTGAAAGTGTTGAGAGTCAATTAATTGAACAAATCTGAGATGAATCTTAAATCTACGAATATTGACGTAAAGAAAATAATTTCTCAACCTGAAGAGACAGGAAATTCAGATTTTACAGTGTTTTGGAGAAAGTTGGGCCTTTTATCTAAATGAATCGTGTTGAAAACAAAAAGAAATGAGGAGTTTATATATTGTTTCAAGCAGGGCCTTAATTACACTGTATTTGAGTAAGAAACTATCTCTAAATTTGATTTGCATTAGGTTTTTCTGTCTTTATGGGCAATTAAGAAATATTTTGGAATTATAACCATCTAAAATATGCAAACACTAGAATAAATTAGAAGACCGGATGTTGATGAGACCCAGGGTGACATCACAACACATGAGAGGAGTTGCAAAGGTGGTAGACACATTGCAGGGGCTAGCCAAAGTTGAATCGAAGGTTGGTTGCATTCTGGCTATTGGACACCAGTAGTGGCGGCATGTATGGCCAACTTACAAAAGAGGTTGCTGGCACATGACAGCTATGCACGGACATGTGGCATTATAATTTTCCATATAACACCTGCTAACTGGTCCTTTCTGACTAGGTTGATGTGTTGACTTGCTTGACCTACCACATAGCTGCCTTTGATTAGGCCACATGGCAGCTTTTGGAAGCTCTTGGTTAGGTCTGATTCTATTTGGTTTGGTTTAATTGGATTTGATTTGAGCTGATTTTATCTTTTAACTTCATTCTCATTCTGATTTTAAGCTTTCCCAATTTGGAAAACTTCTCTAATTCAAGGCATAAGGCAATTATGACTTAAGTTGATGTATGAGACTAAGGAACTATAATATCAATCTAATAAAAAATCTAGAACAATGTTGGTTCAAGTTATTACACTTAGGAAAGTGCTTGGTTGTGCAAGTTTTTGTTTAAGACTTTAAGAAAACAATGTGGACTTTGCCCCAGGCTTCAATGCAATAAATTGAACTTTAGAGTAGCAATTTTCCTTAGTTAAAATGCATGTTAGACTTAAGTTTGGTTGTCATACATTACTAATTCTTGCAATTTTTACAAAGGTCAAAAATATAATAAGCATTTATTTTATTATTATTCTTTTAGTAGGACAGTTTGATTCTATTTACCTTTTGCTTTTAGGTCTAAGGTCTTAGCTAGTAACTTTAGATGTTATACAACTACATATAAAAGAGTTTTCAATAAAGATTCATTAAATTAGGTTGCTCATAATATATTATAGTTATGGAAGGCAATGAACTTTACAATTTTTTATTTAGCAACACTTAATATATATATGAGAAGGCTACTTTTTCAATCCAAAATTTGTTAAGCCTGAAGTAGTTATTATGAATTTCAAAAGGATTCTTAGATTTATCATATAAGACCTTATTTCTAGAGTCTAGTTTGCTGCTCTGTGTGTATATCAAAATTTTTTATCCTAGTAGAAATTGATTGTAGGCATTCTTGGTTTTCATGTTAGACTATGAGTTTAGCTAACTACAATTTATGTTCTTTGTTTCGCTATTCAAGACTTAATTTTCCCAATTTCCTCAACAGGACACCGTTTTAAGCCATCTTTCAACCAAATAGACCAATTTCTTCAACTAAACATCATTTCTTCATCCTAATGCATCTAAAGACATCCTTAATATTTTTTTCAAAACTCTGAAACTTAAAAAATGGGATGAACAGTGGAAAATGGTGCTCGTCAGTAATCCATGCAACACTAGACAACGGTTAGTAGTGCTAACATGACCCTTGTTTGCTTCAAGAGCTAGCTTGCCATCTCTTGACATTTTTGGCATCGGAGGACTACATAATTGGATGTTTTAGAGAGCACCTAGTACCTCTGGCAGCTTGAGTTATAGAGGTTGGTGGTGGGTGATACCTTGGCTATGGTGAGTCGCTGGTTGGCTAACTTTCCTTTTTTGAATGTTTCTTACACCCTACTATTAAATTTTATTGCATTTTGGTCCTAAACTATCTGAATTTGTAGCAAAACTTTCTCTAAAAATTATATTTCAACCCAAACCCCTTTACTATAAATAGGGGAGTTCATACGCCATCAAACACCAACACACTGGTAGAAAGAAAAGCATACTCAACAAGCATTATTAGAAAACTCTTAAAGTTTTCTTTCATTTTTAAAGCTTTCTTAAGTTTTAAGGCTTTCCTAAGCCTTCGAGCTTTTCCAAGGTCTCTCGTAAACTTTCTCAGTCCGAATCTGGGCATATCCAATTCGGTCCCACTCTCAGTCAGATATAATATTTAATTCTATCTAGTTTAAGTCAATCTTATAATGTCATAACCTGTTGCATCTAAGATGATTTAAATTCAACTAAATCATCTAAACCATTCCTCAATCAAATTTATTTCATGTAACTATGGATGTTTGAACTACAATCAACCTTAATTTTGAATTTCAATTAAATACATAAGCAGTTTTGAGTTATTTATCTAATATGCAGGCCTAACTAATCAATCAATTCTTTGCTCATGTTAATTTCTTTATTTTATTCTTATTTTTGTACTCAACTTTGTCTTTTAAGTTTTTTCTTACAAAAATTGAAACTCATGATATTTCCTTTATTTGTTTAGTTGCTTTTCATAATTAACACCCTAAATTGAAAACCTCGTCCCCAGATCCTCCTTTGGTTTGAGATTAGGTCTGAGAAAAAATTATATTTTGCCATTTGGCCTAAATGGAGTCACTTTTAGCTTTTTTTCTCTTGTTCTACTTTTATAATGAAAATTAGGTGACGACTCAAATTGATTTTTTATGTTACGTGAACCTCAACATTCTGGTAACTTATAGGCTTGTATTCACATTTTACCATCCATTATAAAAGTTAATGTTGATGCAATCACTTATAAAAATTCTAGTGTCATTACAACTGTTGCAAGAGATTTCTCTAGATTAGTGGTGGACTAAAGGGTCAGAAAATATAATCATAATAATGATCCATTAATCTTGGAAAGCTTGGTCATTAAAATGGGATTAGATTTGTGTTTTTTGAATGGATAGTCAATTATATTATTAAGAGTGACTCTTTAGCAGTCATAAAGAATCTTAATGGTGATGCGGTTGTCAATTGAAAAATTGAAGCAGTAATTGAGAATTGAGAATATTCAATCCTTTAGACAGACAAATATGGTAGTTTTTAATTTTTATATTTCAAAAACTTGTAACATCTTAGCTTATGATTTAGCTAGAAGATGTTTAGATAATAGTTTCTTCAGTAATAGACTGGCACAATTCCAGTATCTTTGTAATTTTTAAGATTAGTCAATGAAATAGAATAGCTGAGTTAAAAAAAAAGTGCCAAACTAAAAAATACAAAAGGACTGTTTGATTACTGAAATTCAACTTCTCTAAGAAAAGTTAGTTTATTAGGAAAGAAGATTTTTAGAAAATTAAAGTGAAAAAATATTTGTATGGGAGTGATAAAACTTAACAACTCTCGAATAGAAAAGAAATTTAAGAAGAGAAAAACTTTTAATATTTAATTTCTTTCTAAAACTTCTTTGCCATTTACAAAGTTTCGTTATGTATTTATAATACATAACTATTACAAATATAGAAAGCTAAAATAAGAAATAAAATTCTTAATTTACTAATTAACAAATGAGTAATAAGAAAAAGCTAAATTAAGCATGCATTTTAGTTTTTTCATGCATTTGAGAATAACATTCATTTCTTCAATTTTTTTTTTTTAAAAAATGTAAAATTAATAATAATAATCATCTATTTAGTAAGTATTATCCCCTCATCATTACTCTTTCTTTTAAAGAAATTCAACTCTTGATGGATCTCAAAACTCTAAATAGGGAAATATATATTCTCTTTTCTCTCTAGTGAACCATTTTGAGGCATTAGATTTTTGTTCTTTCTTTTTGATACAAAATGCCTCTCGCGTTCCTCTGCGTGTTTTTTGTTAATTTCCTTTCTAAGATAGTATCTTCCAATAGAGGAGTCTTATTATTATTTTGTAAATCCTCCACTGAAGGCATAACTTCTTCTGGTTTGTCATCCAACATTGATGGTTGGAATGGTTTTTCATTTTTGACATTAACCACAAAGTGCATTTCCATATAACTAAGTAACTCTAGTTGATATGCATTATCACCAATCTTCTTGATAATTGTGAAAGGACCGTAACGAATAGGCTTTAGCTTCTTGCCTTCTCCTTTTAGTCTCTCCTTTCCCAAATGCACCCAAACTAGATCTCCAACTTGAAATTTACCTTCCATTCTATGTCAATCATGTCTAGCTTTATATTTTTGTTAAGATTTTTGCAACTACTTCTCTACTTCACTATGGACCTTTCGAATACATTCCAAAAATTTTTGTGCCTTCTTAGGACCATTCATATCTGCTTTTGAAGTTGATTCGAATGTGAACTCAATGTCAAACGGACTTTGTGGTAGATACCCAAGACAAACTTTAGATGGTAATTTATTAGTGGAGCTATGAATAGCTTGATTAAAGGCAAATACAAATATGGTAAACTCTCATCTCAAGTTTTAGGATGTGGAGTATTATATCCTTTAAGAAGATGTACCATGGTTCTATTGACAACTTCAGTCTGACCATCAGTTTGAGGATGAAAAAGTTGTATTCCGATTCAACTTAGTATCCATCATAGACCACAATGATCTTTAGAAGCTTCCAAGAAAATGACTATCACGATATGAGACTATAGAGTTTGGTAAACCAAATGAGTCCAGACATGTTTGAAGAAAGTTTTGTTGTTTCTTCTCCTGTGATTGTCTTCTTGCAAGCATTAATATAATCATTTTGGAAAATCTATCAACAAGTACATATAGGTAGTCATATCTTCGTCTAGTAGTTAAGACCTCTTATAAAATCCATAGAGATGTTTTTCCATAGTCTGCTTGGAATTAGTAAAGGTGCGTAAAGCCTAATCTTTCAATTTGACGGCTTTGAAGTGTTACATAAAAACACATCCTTTACAAAACGTACCACATCTTATTACATTTTAGGCTAATAGACAAAACATTGAAGATTTTGTATAGTCTTATTTACTCCAAAGTGACCCACTACCTTTGAAGTATGAGCTTATCCTATTTAATACGATCTGCTTCTTTTGGAACACATAATTGTGACCCTTTGTAGAGTAACCCATCACGTAAATGTAAACTCTAATGGTTTCTTCATTTGTATTGTACTCATTATATCTCTAAAATCTAGATCATTATTATACATGTCAACATATTCTTCATGTATACTTGATTCAATTTTCAAAACTGTAGATAAATAAAGTGAATTTATTGGCGATCGAGACAACATATTAGCTAATTCATTTTGAACTCCCTTTTTATACTTGATGATTAAGTTAAATTGTTGAAGGTAGGTCATTCCTTTCATATGCCAAGCTTGTTGTATTTTAGATTGTGTTTAAAGGTATTGAAGGGGTCAGCGGTCAGTGTAAACTATAGTTTCTTTGCCCAAAAGATACACACGCCAATGTCTTATAATTTGATGAAGAACAAGTAACTCTTTATCGTAAGTTGCATAGTTCTTTTAGGAACCTTGAAATAACTCAAAGTAGTAAGCATTAGATTTTCCTTCTTGCATTAGAACAACACCAATTGCATATCTCAATACATCGACCTCAAGTTCAAAAGGCTTTCGCAAACTTGGCTAGGTTAAAACAGGCACCTCACTTATTTTCCTTTTCAGAAGAAGAAATGTCATGTTTCTTAGTCCATTCAAAATGATGATTTGTCTTTGTTAGTTCATGTAAGGAAGCAACTATCGTAGAAAAAATTTGAATAAATTTTCTAACATATTGGCAAGCCCCCATAAAACTGGAAACTTCAATGACATTTGTTGGTTGAGGCCATTCTCAAATGACTTTCACCTTTGTTGGATCTATTTATAATTCTTCATTACCCATAATGAAACCAAGATACAAGAGTGATTTCTTTCCAAACTCATACTTCTTTTGATTAGAACGGAGTTGATATTTTTTTAATAACTCAAATAACTTCCTTAAATTATCAATGTGCTCCTTCATGGTATGGCTATAAATGAGAATGTCATCGAGATAAACCATGACATAATGATCAATGAAAGGTCATTGGACATCATTCATCAATGTAGTAGGTGCATTACAAAGTCCAAATGGTATTACTAACCACTTGAATAATCCCTGCATTGTCTTAAAATCTGTTTTCCGAGAATCTTCTTTACAGATTCGCACTTGATGGTAACTAGATTTCAAATGTAGTTTTGTGAAATAATAGGCATTCTTTAATTGATTTAAAATGTCTTCTACTCTGGGAAGAGGATACCTATTCTTTATTGCGATCTTATTCAGAGCACGATAATCAATGCACATACACTATCCACCATCCTTTTTAGGAACAAGAATCATAGGTGAACCATAAGGTGAATTACTTGGTTTTATGACTCCACTCACAAGTAACTCAAACACTTATTTCTTTATTTCCTCATTCTCTACCACATAATAATGATACATGCTTAAATTTGAAAGTGAGCAATCTGAGATAAGTTAGCTCTCATGTTCCACTTCTCGCATTGGTGGTAAACCTCGTTTTTCAGAAAATAAATCTGCATATTCTCTACACAACTTCTTTAAAACATCAATCTCCTTCACTTGAGATGACTTAGAAATGGTCACATGTGTTTGATTAATAATATCTAATTGGAGTAATTTATCTGTATTCATGCATCCCTTATTTTTAGAAGGTTGTATAAATAGTAATACAAACCTTTTTGATGCATTAATCATCCGCTTGGCTTGACATGCAGTATTCAACAATCTATTTTGTCTTTTCCCTAGAAAAAATATAATTTATGTCTTCTTTAGTGAACTGGAATCTTTGAGCTCAATGATAATAAATTGCATCTCGATCCCATAAATAAGGATTTCTAAGAATCACCCAGCATATATCAAGAGGAATTACGTCACATGTTACTTCATTAATAAATTGATTAGTGATTGAAAAAAAAAGGAGCATTATTGATTAAATTGGAAGCCCTTCATCTTTGTGAATCCACCATAATAGGTATGGTTTTAGGTAAGGAGTCATTGACAAACTCAACTTTTGGACCAATTGTTCAGAAATAAGATTCCTTTGACTTGCAGTATCCATAATGGCACTAATCACCTCCTGTTTGACTTGAATCTTCATAATAAATAACTCTTCTACTTTCAGATCTAGTTAATGAATCTAAACCTATGTCCTTCAGTCTAGCCATTAGATATAAGCTTGGGTCTGCCTTTTCAACTTGATTAACTATGATGGGTTCTTTATCACTAATTGTTGTTGCCATGACCTTTTCCTTGGGTTTAACTTAGGATGCAACTGCAGACATTTTTCCTTTGTATAACCCTTGATTTTGCAATGCTCACAATGTCATGTAGTATTTAAGGTTGATGATGAGGTCAAAGTATTTCTTTTTACTTTTTTCTACTTCGTAGAGCTTGACCTTGGCCCATCAAAAGGTCTTTCACCATGACCACTTTTTCTTCTCGATGGTCATTGTTATCATACTTCCACTTGAAATATTGTTTGGCTAATAAAGTGACATTTCAATGCTTATAGAAGGCGATAATCCTGAGGTGTATTTCATAGTCTCAAAAGATTCATCAAAATTCCTAACATTACAGCTAGATGTCTAAATTCAGTGGTAAATTCTTGCATTGGTTGCTCCTGCTTAAGCGTAGGTTGTGCCATCTCCTCCATCATTCTTCAAGGTAACCTATAGGACAAAATTCTTTTTAGATAAGCTCTAGAAAATTATTCTAGCTTATTTCTTCATCCTCATGGATTTGTAAATAAGAATTCCACCAAGCCAATGTATGACTTGTAATCTGTGACACCCCAAACCTTAACCTACGTCATTTCAACGTCATCATATGCATTTTGTGCATTTTTAATTAAAGAGCATTATAGTTTGATATGATATATGACATGGACATGATTTGGAAGTGGTAATACATGAATTAGAAATGTTAAACAATGTTTTAAGTTCGTTTATCGTCGAAAGACATAAACGAAGCCAATTAGGGTTTTTGGCTCGCGCGACCGAAAAATGTCGGAGACGCGCAATATTTTAATGTAAATGATTTGGATATGTTTTGAATATGATAATATATGATTTGAATGAGAATTTCAAGCTATGTTATAGGCTCAATTGCTGTCGGAAGACACAAACGGAGCTAAGTAGGATTTTTGGACCCACGCGATCGGAAAATGCCGAAATCGCGTAAAAAATGAACCAAATGACTTTGATATATGTTTGTTAACATGTTTTAAAGAGTTTTGGAACCCTAATTGTGTGACGAAGTCGTACGGTTTTAGTTCCGTAAAAATCGTCGAGCTTCGGACTCGGTTTAGGGCACCGAGCGAGCCGCGACCCCTTTTCGGATTCCGATTTTTACGAAACTTCGGACACGTGTTCTACATATTATTTTGAAACCAAAATGTATTTGAAATGGGTGCTGGAATGATTTTAGAGCCTGGTTTGTGAGGTTGGAAAGATTAAGTGAAAGAAAGGAAGATAACTTAAGTATTAAGTTAAGCTTAAGGCAAAATTTGGATAGAATTAGGTGCAACTTGACCCAAGCAGCTG
>CANUEY010115853.1:0-24562 GCA_948099555.1 Croton setiger
GAATCTAGGCCTCTCTCCTCCCACCGCCTTAGTGATTTCATTGCATTTAGCATGTTTTTGTTTTGTTATGTAAATATAACATTATGTAGTCCTTGCTTGTTTTGTAAGCCTTATATTTGGTAGTTAACGACATGTAATTGAGAAGTGATATGCATGTAACTTATGGATAATTATTAGGATGTCTATATGTTGATGCATGCAAACTATCTTACATGCCTATAATGATGATAGTTCTATGAACGGTCAAGTTACTTCTTAATAGGTCTAGATGAAAGAATATATGCATGATATCATGTTTGCTATAAGAATGGTATATGTATGCTTATGTATCTATATATATATATGTTCGTGAGATAATTTGGAAGTAATGGCCAAATGGATCCTTATAGGATCAAAGGGAATGGTGTATGTATTATTAACATGTTGTATGCGTGATTCAGTATTTGTATGTATGTGTATATTTATATGCATATGTTATGGGAAATAAAATTAGTAGAAACGTCACCCGACGTATGATAAAAAAAAAGCCTGTTTTATGACATAGGAATATAGAATGAGGTGTTACAAATGAGATGTTCTTAGGTTGATGAATGTAAACTACCCTACATGCCTATAATGATTATAGTTCTGTGATTTGACAAGTTACTCCTTAATCGGTTTAAATGAAAGAATGCTTGTATGACCTCATGCTTGCTATGTGAATTTAAATGAATGCCTATGTATTTATATATGTGTCCGTGAGTTAATTTAGGAGTAACGCCATCCGATGTATGTCAAAAAAAAATGGCCTGTTTTATGACATAGGAAATTAGATTGAGGTGTGACATGTATTATGGTACAATATTGGCTTTCATCCTCACGTACATATAAATTTTTGTATTAACCAGCAGAGCTATTTATATTTATCTTCTTAATACTACAATGTCCATACACACATACACCTAACACAATCAATTATGCAATTACCCTTTTAATCCATATGTCATATATATTACTTATAAAAGCAACAAGCAATGCTCTATTGGTTAATAGAGGAAACTAAGAAATAAGGGGACAGTTTACATGCAATAATGCCATAACGGGATATTAAGGCTTTTATTCCATATCGCCCAAGGCCGGATTCCACATATATGATAAGTAGTACTGTGTATACTATGTTGCAGCATAGCCTTATAACTAACTTCCAGCCTTAACCCTATAAAGCATTTGTGAACACCACACATCATATTGAAATCATGCTATAAGTATCACATAACATCTATTTTCTTATAAATGAATGGGTTACCTTGGCTCCATGGTTTTTTCATCTCATTTCATACTTCACATAGACATAAATCATCATCATTTAACATATTTTAAATCATTTATCATGCATATATCTAATTACATACTTTACAATTATTATTCACATTCTGCTCTGATGGTAGCGGGCTCTATCTTTTGTGGAGCGTGCACTACCATTCCAGCCATTGGTTCTGGACAGAATGGGACCACGTAGCAGGTGCTACCTTTAGGTAATGTGCGCGACAAAGTCCTGTTTAACTTTCATGAGTTTCTAGAAAAAATGTGACAAGGTAGCATGTGCTACCTTCTAGATAGCATGCGCTACAAACTACATTTTTGCAGACTTTCAAGCAAAACATATTCATCATATATGTTTTATAACTAAAATCACTTAAACACTTCATCAAACACCTCAAACTGACTTATCATCACATATACACATTTTTGTCATTCATATATCATTGTTTAATCATATAAAACACATTAATTTAACAAATCATCATTAAATCATATATTCCCAAAAAACATTCAAACAAATGGAAATCTAAAATGGTTAAAGTATCAAACTATTGACCCAAAATGCTAACTTTCCCTCTTCTAAATCATCTTCTCCTTCCCCTTACCAAGATGAAGAGGTAGAATTTCACCTACTTAAAGAGAAGGAAGAGGGAAGAGGAATGCTTAATTAAACACAATGAATGCCAATTGATGCATGTAAACTCATAATCTAACTTTTTTACTCCTTAATCATTCATTATTTTCATCAATTTCTTTAAATCCCCAATAACTCATAAACTCTAGATTACTCACCTTGATTTTTGCTTGATTCTTGCTTCTAAATGATGAAGATGACTTGATTTGATGATGGTCTTGGATGTTTATGGGTAGATGATGATGATTTGGTGTGGGGAAGAAAAATGAAAGAGAAAAAGAGTGAAAGAGAGGGGGACAAATTTGAGAGGAAGAAGACGAATAATTTTTGTGTTTTTGGATGTTCTTAATTTGGTGGAGGATTACTGTGATTTTTTTTTTTTTATCTCTACATTTTTTACAACCTTTCATCTTTTATAATTTATTTAATTTATGTTTATTCATTCTATTTATTTAGTATGTTGATCTATGCGTCTCAAATTAATTAAAATTGTGATTAGTGAATTGAGGGAATGCTCTTTATCTCCCACCTTTGGGCAAAAAGTAAGCACATTTTGCCAAAAACTGACAAATAAACATCTAGCTGTTTGACCATTTCCGTACACAGACGAGACAGCAGTACATAGTTTTCAGTGGCCAATACGAGTATGACTCTCAGCTATGTCGTTTATCTGTTCAAATGAATGGTCAGAAGGATTCACATTGACTAGCGCCTCCAGCT
This sequence comes from Croton setiger, assembly GCA_948099555.1. Taxonomy (NCBI): domain Eukaryota; kingdom Viridiplantae; phylum Streptophyta; class Magnoliopsida; order Malpighiales; family Euphorbiaceae; genus Croton; species Croton setiger. Next base: position 2,657 of record CANUEY010115853.1, read on the forward strand.
GTCCTTCAACTCCTCCGTCCTTTCTTACCCAGCCGTATACGTCATTTTTGTTTCTAGAACAACCTACAAACATTTTAACAATTCTTGTACATACCACTTTTAATAAGTACACCAATATTTTCTTTTCTTTCTTTTTTTACCAATATATATTTTCATTATTTTGTTATACGCTAATTTAGGTCAATCTATTACTATTATTGTTATTACTTATGATAAAATATAAAACATGTCTTATATAGGAGTATCTTCCTATTATTAACATATTATTGCAACGAATTTTTAATTAAAATGTTAGAATGATGCATATCTCTTACATAAGTTTAATGGTCTAAATCCTAATTTAAAAAAAAAAAAAACTTAGTAAATAAAAAAATTTTATTTTCAAAATTTTATGTCCATTAGATAATTGATTAAGTAATGTTGTCGATGTATGTAGTAAATTTTTTAGAGAAGAAAATAAATAGTAAATTTTAAAACATAATGGCTAATAAATAACAATATATTTCATAAATTTATTAAATAGTATATTCTACAATCTATAATTTTTTTAATTTTAAAACTATCCTTCCTATTAAAAATAATAAAATATTAAATTTCTCTTTTCAAAATAAAAAAAAAAAAAACAAAGTTTCTAATTAAAAATAATTAATTACAAAATTTTTTTATTGTCATAAAATTGTAAAGATATAAAAGACTACCAAAGAAGAAAACTGGAGCAGAGTTCTGCCACCTTCACCGCTACACTCATCCTCTAGATGCATCCTACTGGCAATTTAAGGGTATCGATTGAAAACCCTCACGTCAGTGAATTGTATGATATCCTTAGAATTGTCATCAAATAACTGAAAGACAATCAAAATCTCGATCAAAATTCTAAATTGTCACCGTTGGAGAAAACAAAAGCAAGTAGTTTTCTTCGATATTTCATAGTGATTCAGTAAATTTTTTGGTTGATTTCAATCGATAACTTTGCGGATGACCTAATTCCAATTGGATTCCATCCAATTTTGGCTAGCATAGCAAATGGAAATAGCAAGCGCAGGCGTCTGCTAAACGTGAACAATAGGAACGAAGAAGATGATATTTGTAAAAAATTATATTTTAGTTTCCAAAGTTTATTAATATTTTCTATTATGTCCTTTATAGATTAGAATGCAAAAAAATTTATTATGTAAGTGTTTAAATTTGATTATTAAGGAGAGCAACAATAGAAAAATCAATATGAAAACAAACAATAAATATATATAAATCAATATATAAAATAACAAAACAGTCAATTGATGTTTATATATATTGGTAAATATATAAATATTGATTTTATATACTAATAAATATATAAATTTCCATAAATATGTAGTATATAAATCAGTATATAAACAAACAATCAGTATGTAAAAATTGATATTTATATAACATACAATATATAAATGTTCGTTTTGATATTTGAGGAGTGTATAAATTACCATTAGTATATATAAATCATTATATAAATAAATAATCACTAGTATAGAAATATTGATTTTATATACTGTGGACTATATAAATCATCATAATTGTATATAAATTATATAATCAAAACAATGCAATATGTAAAAATTGATATTTATATAATGGTCAATATATAAATATGGTTTTATATACTGATTAATATTATTTATCTTAATCCCTAAAGTATTTTTTATCTTTTCAGTTAGGTCTTTTATGGATTAAAATATAAAAATTCATTGTTTAGATATTTGAATATAATTTTTTGTCTTTCAAATTTATATAGCGACAACTATATAAAAATAAATGTTATATGCTGACCACTACATAAATATCAAATTTACATAATGATTTATATAAATATTAACTCAATTTTATATTTTATTTAGTTCTTTTGAATTTATATACTAACCACTATAAATATTAAATGTATATACTAACCACATATTGACTTTTATATAAATATCATATTTATATACTAATTTATATAGTGATAATTTCATATTCTTCATAAGGTCTTTCTGTTTGATAACTTTCTATAAATTTCACTTTAGCAATTAAATCAGACAAGTGAATATATTAAATTGAAAGTCTCAATGAGAGGAGTCTAAATATGATCTTAAATAATGAAAAATCAATAAAAGAATTTGGGTATCTATACTTAAAACGGGTCGCTGAAAAATGATGGTCATATTCATTAAGTTATATATCAAATCGAAAAGGAAGAAAAAAGAAATTGGTTGGTGGTCCTGAACTTGCTAGTCAGATATAAGGTTGGTGGTGGCAGTGGAGTAAAGTTAACGGCAGAAGGACAAAATCCGACCTTGCAATTGCAACTTCGTGAATTTGAAAAAATTCTCAATTTTTTTATTATTTTCTTTTGAATTTTTTATTTTTATTTAAAAAACTTTAACATGAATAAAAATTTAATGTGTTCAAAAATCTATTATTTATTTAATTTATGAAAGTATCTACTATGCATTTGAAAAACTACTATATATTAACATTTCTCATTTTCTTTTTTTTTTTTTTTTTGAAATTTCATTTTACTGTACTTATTATTTAATACAATTGCATTTAATAACTAAATTATTGTTGGTTATTATTAAGAATAAAAATCAAATGCTCATAATAATTATTTTTCTCTTAAAATTAAAGTCAAAACATATAATTAAATAAGTTAACTAATCTTAAAAATTTGATACAAAGTAGCTTATTTTTCATTTGAATTATATATAAACACATAGATAGGACGATTATTTTTTTTTTAATCTATATTTTATGGATTGAATTATCTTATATTATTATCTATTTTTATTAATTTATTTTAGAGTTTATTACAATTTAGCCATTTATTATAGTGTATTAGATAATTATTTTTTAGTTTTTAATATTAAGTTTTTAGTTGTTTTCTTATCATTAGGTATTCACTAATCAAAATTATTAAGTCTTTATAAATTTTTGAAAATGCCTTTAAACCAAATTGAAACTCAACCTCTAATCAAAATGACCAAAATTAAAATTTACTCTCTCAAAACTTATCTTCTATTTTCTAGTGAAAAACTAGGCAAATAAATATATTAAATTGAAGGTTTTGATGTGAATATTTATAATCATTTTGTCTGATAACTAAAAAATCTTTGTTTATGCAATGGAAGTTGTAACCTATATTGCAACCCGGAGGAGACACATCTTCCCTCTACTCTCACTAGTCTTGAGATCACTTATCTTTGGAATTTGAGAGCTCTTTACGACATTCAATTCTCTCAAACATTTCAAAATTTGTTCTTGTCTTGAACTCGAAATCTTTCTTTCTTTTTAAATTAGATATCTTTTATTGTCTCAAGCTCCGGTCCATAGGGTCTATGATTCAAAATTAAAATGACTCGCTACATTTTATTGAAGAGACTAACTTATTTCTTTGTGCGATAGAAAATGCCGAAGGTATGAAGAAACACATCTTATATTCCTTTTTAAAAAAAAAAATGGTTAACGCATAAATTAACGTTTATGATGGATCCCACAAACTAGAATAGAGTCAATTACTTTTTAACTTACAAAAAATTATAATTTATAAAGGTTTTGTGATATAAAAATTAGATCCTAAAGTTTGGAGTCATAAAAAACATTAAAAATTAGATCAAATCTTATCTCATGTTCAATAATAGTTTGAATGATATGCGAATAATCGCGACTTTAAAAAAAACAAACAGTTCACTTTTTTTTTTAACCAATAAAAATTTAAAATCAAATAAATTGGTAAATAATTTACATCACAATGAAGTTGGCTAATTGAATTCCCTATTAGAGATTATTCCATCATAGATAGAGATAAGATACTATAACTTTAATACTACTATAATTACTCGCTAAATATATAATCTTCTGTCCTCAAATAATTTTTTCAATTTTAATTTTAAATTTTTCTCCCATATAAAATTAAACGATAATTTTTATTTTATATTCTTAAAATATTAATAAATAATGTACTTTAAAAATTAAAGAGAATACGTATACCTATAAGTATTAAGTTGATTTGTCAACCCTAAGAGTTCCCATTTGAAATTTTTTTTTCTTTTTCTATTGACTCATTAAAAATTAAAGAGACATCACCTTAGTTAATGAACTTGTCCATAGTGTTGAGAATATGAGAACGCATATGCATGTTTTTCTCCAATTTACATTAATAAAGGCTTCCATGCATTATAAGCTTGTATGGTTTGTATTCCAGAACATCATGAAAGAAATAATTATAAAAATTTTTGGTGATGGAAAGAACATTCTAATCAGAAATGATAATTTGTATTTTATTGTTGAAGTTCGTAAGCTTCTGAAGTCTGCTACATGTGAAGTCAATCATCCCATCAGTCTTTCTTTTTTTAGTATGAAAATATTCATTTATGAATCAGTTATATAAAGATATAATCACTTTTATATATGCAGACATTTTTTTAGATATGTCACACTTATGAAATAGTTATAAAATAGAGTAAAAGAAAGTAGGGAGAAGAAAAATGATAATTTTATTAAATTAAATTATATATTTAAAACAATTTAAATTAAAAAAGTGATGACGGTGTTTCTCTATTGAAAATTGTATTATTTTTTTGGAGTAAAAAGAATTAAAAATGTTATTTATAATGCTAATAGGAGAAAATAGGATACAAAAAATATAATATTAAAAATTTTAATATTTTTAATTTCAACATTAAAAAAAATATTAAAAAATTAAATGGAAAATTATTTTTTAAAAAAATATAGAAAATTATTTTATATGTAATAATAATAATAATAATAATAATAATAATAATAATAATAATAATAATAATAATAATAATAATAATAATAATAATAATAATTATATTATATTATATAATATAATAATAATAATAATAATATAATAATAATAATAATATATTATTATTATTATTATTATTATTATTATTATTATTATTATTATTATTGATGAAAATAAGACGAGGGCGTTTTAGTCAATTCAGAAATTAGCACATAAAGACCATCTGGACCCAAATTAATGAAATATCCTCACGTGTCTTTTTTATTAATAACTCTCTATTGTTCTCCTTTCAAACCCGTGTACAAAATGCGTCACCAGCTAGAGCTCAACGTCAGCATAATTCTTCACTCGTATAAAACCCCGGATGAAGACCATGACCCAGCAGTACTACTGTCAAACCAAAAATTCTCTCATACCCAAATTTTTGGTCTCTTAATCTTAAATCAAACCATGCACAAGTCAACGAAACGACCCAAATTCACCGGACCTCAGCCCCCGGAATGCTTATCTCCGGCGATGCCTTTGCCGCGGCTCACTCAAGATCAAGAACTCTCCATCATGGTTTCCGCGCTGAAAAACGTCGTCTCCGGCACCACCAACAGTAACACGACGGTGTCTACTGATTTATTCCATCAATTCGCCGGTTCATCCTCCTCCGCCCCTGCTGCTGGTAGTTTTTATAATCCGATACCACCGCCGTCAGATCTTGACACGTGTAACGTATGCAAAATAAAAGGATGCTTGGGATGCAACTTTTTCCCGCCAAATCAAGAAGTGGAAAAGGAAAAGGTAAAAAAAGGAACGCCAAATAAAAGAGTGAAGAAAAATTACAGAGGTGTAAGGCAGAGGCCATGGGGGAAATGGGCGGCGGAGATAAGAGATCCACGACGAGCAACGAGGGTTTGGCTTGGGACTTTTAATACGGCGGAGGAAGCTGCTAGAGCTTATGATAAGGCGGCGATTGATTTTCGCGGACCAAGAGCGAAGCTTAATTTCCCATTTCCAGATAATGTTGCTTCTGCTTCTAATTCTACTCAAAAACAAGAAGAGCAAGAACAAAAAGAATTATGTGGGAAAAGAAAGGAAATTGATTTCGAAATGGAATTTGATTTTTGGGAAAAAATTGGAGAAGATGAAATTCAACAGTGGATGACAATGATGGATTTTAATGGAGATTCTTCAGATTCTACTGGTACTGCTACTACAATGGGGAATTAACTTTTTTTTTTTTTTAAACTCACAAATTTTTTATGATTCTTTCTTTCTTTTTCTAAGAAAGAATCAGTAATTAATTATTGAGAATGTCAGTTTCCTTTGTATAATTCTTTATAGATTATGTTTTCAGACCAAATGTATACTATTTTGTAAATTTACCAGTTCTCATAAAAATCCTTTTTCTTATTTGAATAATAATACATTTACGTACCAACAAACAACAAGTGCACTGCTGCGGCGGCAGGAAAATGGTTGTTTGGTAAGTGGGAAAATTTACATTGGAAAAGATAAATTGGGATCACTCTGGCCACCTCAGCAGGAATTGACCAGAAAATCTCACCTCACTCACCTGATGAAAGAGTCACTAAAGTATTATAGGATGGATGGGTGCGTGTCCCACACCTACTTTTTATTAGTACATTAACTTAAGTCATATTCAGACATGTGGGCAATTAACGAAAGAGAAATAGTTCCTTACCATGTTTAACACGTGCACTAAAGACTCAATTGAAATTAGATAATATATAATTAATAAAAATATGCTAATTTATTACTCATCACTTTTAAGAATAACGAGTCTGAAAATGAAATTAAAATGTGCAAATTAACAAATTATAAAGAATTGAAGTAAAAGGAATTATACTTTTCCAAAGATATTCGTTAAAAGGTTAAGATTGTCTAATGAAAAATTAAGTGGAGTTGTTAACGTGTTTCAGTGGAATATACACATCTCTCAAAATTATCATGGTGTTAATCTATATCTTGTTTCTATATAGTATGTAATTCTATAATTTCAAAAGAAAGTTAAATTTTAAAAAATCACATTTTAATTATGTAATCTCGAGTCAACCACCAAATTCGTTATATATATATATATATATATATATATATATATATATATATATTTCAAATCTTTGGATCAAATCAAATTATCTTACATCAAAATCTGCCCCAACAAAAAAAATGTAATCATATCTTTGGGTCAAATCGAATTATCTTAAACCGGAATTAACTCCAACAAAAAAATCTGACCAACATGAATTAGTACTGAATTATGCTTTCAAGGACCGATTCAAGGTTCAACATTTTCTTAAACCATAAATCATCTTGGAATCTAACTATGTTAAACACCTAATCTGTTGATTACAATTTCTTTTTTTTTTTAATAATTGAATCACTGATTTAACCGCATGAACCTCATTTTGAGCTATCAATTCAATTTGAGCTATTTATCATTGGAAGAAACTGTATGCACCAAACGATGTGAATTGCAATTCAACAAAATGACAAAAAAAAATAATAATAATTACTTTTTTAGGTAGACACGGTGTGCCACTTTCATTCATGGATCAATTGTGTTTATTTTTTTTTTCTAACTAATTATAATTTATCATCACCCTAATGAAATGATTGATAACTAGGTGTACTTAAGTATTTCTCCACAATGAGGCAGATATGCATCAAGAATTTTTTAAATTTTTAACAGATCCAACAACTCAAATGTTGATTACAAAAAGTTTCCAATAGAAGAGTTGACAACACGGCCTGAAATTGTTGTACTGAAATTTCCAACACGAGACAACATTATTAGTTCAAGAGTTCAACACACGACATTGTTGGTTCAAGAGTTCAACACACGCCACATGCATCCAGCTATTTTGCCTATATCTCATGCTTGGCTTACTACCTCTATCAATAGATTCCGCATGGAGCCAATGAGTATGAAACAAAAATTGCAGTGATCACTTGGAAGTTACCTCCAAGTAAAATACCTTAGTATTAAAAAAATGTTCAACATTTAAAGTTAACAATAAAATAACTGGTTATAATTAATTATATTGAATGGTACTCATATATTGAAGTGTGCGGCCCTAAAGCTTTTAAATATAGAAAAATAAAACAACTGAGTTCTATCCGTAAATTTGTCTCCAGGCAGATATAAATCATGTCTACACTTAAACTGCGAAGTAATACCAAGAAGAGAAACATACAACTTTGACCCCAGCCACCAATAAAAATTCTGATCATCATCTCTACACTACTACCAAAATTTTAGACAGACACCATAGAAATTTCCAATTCCAGCTGCAACAGTTAGAACGTACGCATATACAAGCAAGCTGAATAGGGCCGATAATGATGTTGCGAACAGGGTATCTACATACATGTTTACCAGCCCCGTAAGCACATTTGCCTGCAGCAACAAAATAAACAGAAAATGTAAGCACATTTGCCTGCAGCAACAAAATAAACAGAAAATGAAGCCCTCTAAAAGCCGTTTGGAAAGGATGGGAGAAGAAATAGTTGAATGTTTGAATAATCAAAGCATGTTAAGAGTGACAATATCAGTGAAGAATGTTCTATTACCAGAAGGAATGTGCCAAGTAAATTGCGGTCAAATGCTTCTTCAAGTGCTGAAATTTTACTTCCAGGAATGAGATCAGAAAGCATTAGTATGGTCAGAACCTGGAAAGCAAGAGAAGAACTTCGAACAAATTAGATTACAAGGATTGATTGGTCAAGGGATAAGGGTAGGCAACCCAAACTGTCCAGCCACATCTCAAACCCTTAAGAATAAACAAAATAATGCTTGAAATTGGTTGTGCTCTCTTTATGAAGGAAAAAAAAAAACACATGCTTTTGGTCTTGCTTTAATTTTTTTGGATATGGTTTCAATCTATCATTTTGCAGAATAAACCACTTGTCATATAAAATGACCAAAATAAAATTTTCAAGAACACATCACTCACTACTCCCCAACAACCCCGAGTTCCCAGTGTTATGAACAGTCATGCATATTTTGACCATCACTGTTGGCTAACTTAAAAATAACTACCTTATTTGCATGCCTTGCATGATATGCATATACACATTCTTGGTTATCACTTCCAAAAACAACCACAGTTTTTAAGACAAACCTCGACTTTCATTAACCAATGAAATATAAACTTCCAACTCATTCAATTTGGGAATGCATATTCTTGAGAATCCACCACCCAACCCCAAGGAAACCTTAGAACTCAAGGAAGTTTGTATGTTAATAAACCCAAACAGATGTGGGAAATGTAGTTGATTCTTTGATTCCAAGGAAAATTATTAGCTGAACTTTACTTTTTCATTTTTTGTTCCTCTCTTGGCTAGCCTATCATAAACATTGTACCTATGAAGTCAACGTAATATCCAACTGCAAGATGAACAAGACTTTAAAAATTATGAGGTAGAACCTGAAAGTTTTGTGCCAACACCAGGGTAACATAAGCCATGTTGCACTGCAAAAAGAATTTGCTCACTTTCATCAGCAATATTCTGCCATTTTAATGAATTAGCTGAACAAAGTAGCATGTCTTACCATCCTGCGGGAAACTCTTTCAACATGCCTATCTAGAATTACAGTTAGAAACCTGCAAAAAATTTTGACAACTAAATTGGTCATAAGTATTCAATTATTGGGAAGTGGTTAACCAAAAAAAAAAAAAAAAAAAAAAAACCTCATGAAATAGAAAAATACCAGAACATGAGAGAAAACAACAAGACTCTGATTCTGGCCCATTTATTGCTTTTCATTGTAGTAGAGGAATGGTTTCCGAAAAATAGATAGTAGCCAAAATGGACACCAACAAGGTACATAGCCCAATATCCTGGAAAAGATAACAAATGGTAATTAAAAATATTTGGTGACAAGAGAACAAGAAAATTGTGTTCTGAACTTTGGTACGAAATCATTGTGTCAATGGATGATGAAATAAAAAATCAGCTGCTCAAGGTAGGTCTTTGCCCTTATTCTTTCACTTGCTTATTTGTTGAGCTCTTTGCAACTCATTTATGGGAATTGCAGGCCTTGGAGTTTGTTGGAAGATAAAACTCTGAATATCCATGGTTCTAATACAAGTCAGCTTGTTTTATTGATAGATATTAGCCCTCTCAAGAACAGGAATAATGACTTAGAATTCTCTGTCTAGGTTCCTATAGAGGATAAACATCCCAAGAATCCTAACTCAGGAATATTTTAATTTAAGCTAACCAAATCCTAATCCACTAGACGAAAGTTCTATTTAAGCTAATTATTACTTCTAGCGTCTATACCAGTATGTCAAACCTGTAAGAAAAATTGATTTAAAAAAATCAACAATGCTATTAGTTCATTCAGACATGCAGGTGACACTAAAAAATAATATCAATTTCTAAATAATCCATTCAATAAATTATTTCATTTTTTTTTTTTTTTCTATATGGATATTCAAACTAGTAGTTCATGATTAATTTGATATATCAATGCTATTAGTACCAGGTTGCCAGCCAAACTAATATCATAACCTCGTCACCAAAATCTAATCTTCCTTGGCCCGAAAAAAATTTGATTACTGAGACAGTTATCTATCATATTATAAACCAAGCATTCTTGTTTTGAGTTGAAATTGGGATTCAAACTTCATTTGTCTGCTAGAAACACAGTGACTTATTTACTTAGAAACATAAAGGAGAATTTTCCAAAGCTGATGTCTATTGGCTTATTGCTCATAATTTAATTATGAAAAATCTTTCTTAACATAAGTTGCAATATATTTACCAAATCTAGTTAACCAGTGGCTCAAAAGTAACTGATAAGCAGTTGACCTGTTTGTCTAAGTTGATCATTAAATAAATGGTTGTGCAATCGATTCATGAGTGAATGACAAAAAGATACAATTTGATTGGTTGGAGATAGACAAGATGACAAAGTTCTAAACCCCAAGTATTGGTCAATAAGTTGAAGATGAGTTTTGGTAAATAAGTCAGTATAATGCCTATTAAGGAAGTTTGACCAACTGAATTGGCAAATGAGGCACAGCCAAATTTCCCCAAAAACCAAGTTGGGTGAGAAATGACCCACTGAAACTAAGAACAATTAATAGTTACCAACTGCCCCATAAAATTCTTGGCAAAGTGAGACTTCAGTAAAAAGACAGGAGAATAAATTACAATTTTTACAAACATTATTGCACATTCCCAACAAGGAAAAATTTAAATAAAGTTGAATTATTCTTACCAAGTATGCTAAATATACCCTCCTTATTTTTGCTTATTATATCTGTTCCCCTTTCATCAGAAATCAGATACGCATTTAATCCATTAATCAACCAAGATTGGTAACCTGACAAATCAAAGTCAGATAGTAAGAAAAGTGGAATTAAAAAAAAATTACTTTTTCCGGTAATCAGAAAATATTTTCAATTGAAAATTCTACCTATCAGAATTGCTAAACCTAGGATTGCTGAATATTGTGGAGGAACATTAATTACAGCAGTAAGGATTGACACAGCAGCTAGTGTGAAAAAGAAATTCCAGTGCACTCCATATTCGCCTGTGTGAAGCTACAATGCAAAAGGAACGAACAAATGTACAGGAACAACAATAGAATGGGAAATTAAGAAGTGGAATGGATCAGAAAATATTGCAGAATAGATAAAATACATCACTGGGGAAAAGATAAGTATGAAGTTCAGAAATACAACTAAAATTTCATTTGAGTTTATGAATGCCATATTTCATACATTAGTAAAGAGTTTATATTGACATTCTTCTGCACTGATTCTCACAGCCAGTGACAGAATGTTAACAGCATTAACTCTTCTACATAATAAGTAAACCAACTTTGACCTTTTATTCTCTTTCGCTATGAATATAAAAATTTGGACCGATATTTTGAAATAAAACCATTATACCACTGAAATTAAAGTCTATTATGGGACAATAACATAATAAGGCCCATGTACGATCGCAATTTTATATTTTAGACCACTCGATCAACTAGTGGTAGTTTTAAGCCCTTGTACTATCCAAATATTATGGATGAGCACCCTCCATTTGTTTTCATGGAACAAAATGCATTGTTTTCGTACCTTAAATGACCAAACCTGTAAGTTTGATCATCTTCAATGATGAGCTAAGGACCATACCAAACTTTAAATTTTCCACCTCAAAACTCCATTTCCATTTCTGGCGATAAATCTTGCAAGTGAATATACCAAATTGAAGCTCTCGACGTGAGAATTCATAATCCGGTCTTCGTTTTGACGTCCTACTACCAGAAGACATCTTTTTATGTAATTGAAGGTTTGCGGTAGAAACTTTAAACACATAAAATGAAATCTTTCATCCTCACGTCAAGGGCTTCAATTTGGTATACTCACTTGCGAGATTTATTGCCAGAAAAGTGGGTTGAAACGACCGGAAAACCTTGTTTGAAGTTTTCCGACCGTTTCGATCCCTTGTTTCCAGTAATAAATCTTGCAAGTTACTTTGCCAATTTAAAGCCCTCAACATAAGGATTCATTATCCGGTCTCCTTTTTGCTATCCTACTACCAGAAAACCTCGTTTTATGTGTTAGAAGTTTTCTGGTCGGAACTTTAAATACATAAAATGAGGTCTTCTAGTAGTCAAACAACTAAATGGAGACTAGTTAAGAATCTTCATGTTGAGAGTTTCAATTTGGTATATTCACTTGGAAGATTTAAAATGGAGTTTTGAGGTGGAAAATTTTAAGTTTGGTCCTTAGCTCAAGGTTGAAGATGATCAAACTTACAATTGGTCCTCAAACTTAAAAAAGCAATGCATTTTGGCCCAAAAACTATATTTTGGTCCCTAAAATTTCTATAATTTCCATTGTTCACACGCCCTCCATGAATGTGCATTTCACGCACTGTTAAATGGTGGATGGAGAGTGCTCGTGGATAATATTTGGGTAATACATGGACCTAAAACTACCACTAGTAGAACAAGGGACCTAAAGTAAAAAATTGTGATAGTATAGGAGCCTTAATATGTTATAACATCACCAAATCGGACATGAGATGTGCATATAATGCTCATGGTTATCTATTTCTAAGAATAGACAAATCATAGGAAAGTATAATCCCTATCAAATCGAGTCATCAACTAGGCACTTTCTCTCTCTCTCTACATATATATATATATGTGTGTGTGTGTGTGTGTGTGTGTGTGTGTGTGTGTGTAAATTTTCAAATCAATATCCAAATAATTACTTTTGACCAATTTATTCGTTATGTATGGTTTTTAGAGATTTGAGAATAAATTTAATGCTATGGACACCAATTAACTCAAAAATGAATCAAATGACAAAATTGTTCAAGGGGTAAATTGACAAAAAAGGTTCAAAACGAGTAAATTAAACATCACATACAAACTTAGGAACTAAATTGAACTTTTAGCCATTAAGCAGCTAATGTCCCTTGAAATTTACCATCATTTGCAGCTAGTATTTTCAAAATCATAAGCAGTCTACCTGAGCTCAAAGCCAGCAATAGTCACAGCTATGCCTTTTTACAAGAATGCACAAATATGTAAATTTGTAACTGATTAAGAAATTGAATTGCTTAAATATATCAGTAATTTGGTGTTTAATGTAAGTGATAGATTTAGAATTATATATAATCTACCTGGTAGTCCATAGTTCTGGTGGAGAGAAGTCGGCCAAACCCTAGTAACAACAATGGACTAGTGGATCTGATAGTGGATTTCACATTCCTGAAAACAGAAAGAAGTAAATAACAAGAGTATCACACAACACAAGAATAACAAATGAAAATATATGATGTGGTTGGTTGCTGAGCATTTTAAGCATACCTCAAAACTAAAAGGCATTTCTTTGACCAATAAAAACATAATGCTCAGAAAATAATTTTTAAGAAATAGTAATGTAGCTCTTCTATATTCTACTTTCAACAAAAAATATCAAAGGCGGAATGGTAATAACATTTGAGAAGTACAATCAAATGGCATTCCACTAGCATTATCTTGTCGTTCTATACCAAGCACATCTGTGTACCATTTGGACTATTTACATTAAGAACATAGAAAAATTCAGCTCTTCTTTATTCTCCTTTCATATGAAAAACATGAAAGACTGGTAATTGTAGTTGAAAAGTACAAAATGAAATGGCAATGATGTTATAATGTCATTCTAACTACATAGGTTGGCATTTAGATTAAGTGAACTAGAGACACCAAGGATCAAATGAATCTATCATGAGTTGCATAATGCATCGTGAATCTAACAGGTTTGCAACAAAACAGATATTAAAAGTAATTTAAGATTTTACAATTTATCTGACTGAAAAGGTACAACCAAATCTTGGTAAATACTTGGACTACCATAGTATAAGTTTACACATAATGTTTGGATCATTCAGCAGCACAGCAACTGAATGATATGCACTTTCCAATGATACATTCAAATAAATTTTTCTTTTTTTTTTTTTTTTTTTTGAGAATCTGTACATTCAAATAATTACAATAGTTTTATCAGATTATAAATTTCTATTTCTAATGTTTGGTTTGCATTCTTTTGTCACTTAAGTTCAATAAACTCAAAACTTTCATCCTTTTATACACTAAACTGAAGTTCAAAGGAAAAATTACTTCTTAGACCATGGAGGACCAAACTGTTGATATTTATAGACTCAAGGGCCAAATAGATTTTGGAAAAATGTAGGACGACTGTGAATTAAACCAGACCTCTAGCTGCATTAGCTACATTAGCATTCTTGACAATTGAAAACTTTTTCCTGAAAGGAACAGGAAAAGTCAAACCAGAGAACACCCTGACATTATCCTAGGATTATATAGTTTCAAAAAAGAAAGAAGCTGGAACATGGTTTTGGTCAGCTGACCAAATTAAGGCTCTTAGTCTATGTAAACACAAAAAACAAGCCACTGCAGCATCAAATGAATAATGTTTTATTGGACCTTTCCCAATTCCATTAATGAACCCTCAGGTCTAGTAGTACTCCACCTGTCACCTTCAATCAATTAGTAAATATTTTTCAGTTACAGAGAAATAAAAGCATGAACATACTCCTACTAAGTCACCTATTTTGGGAATGACATTATCAATTGTCACCTAAGTTTTTAAATAAAAAAAGTTAACAGCATGTGTAGGACAACATAAAGCATAGAGCAAATGACTCACACAAAAGCAACACTTCGGGCTTGTCGTGAAACTAGCGAGTTTGCCAGTATGAAGGAGCCAACCCCAAGGTCCATCTGACATTATGAAATATCATTCATACTCATAAATCAAAACAGGCAAAAGTGATCATCACATATTTAAATTTCACTATTTCAAAAGGGGAAGATGGATTGGAGAATAAATAACTAAGAAAGATTAGCATTTTTGGTAAGCCAATATAAAATCTGAAAATGATTCTGACCTCACCTCATGACAGCTGTTTCCAATGAAAAATTTTGGGGGGATAGGTTTTGACATATGAAAGGCCTAAGAATGTTTGTCATGGTTTAACTAAAAATAGTTTAGCATGGAAGAAACAAGAGATTATTCAGAGTTGGATTTAGGAATTAAGGATGACATCAATTCTGATTGCAGATCTCAGTTTTTGTTCATAACTAGGCAATATCTAGACATTGCTGGTTGTATTGGTAAAATGGCTCTATATGAATTATCAATTTTTGATAGTTTTAACATGGATCACTTTGTAAATGGAATATAAATATGAAAGCCAAACACCATCTAGACTTGATACAACAACAATAAGCATCATGATGCAATTCTTTTTAGGAATAACAAATAAAATGAGCACATAATGCAAAATGAATATATGAATGTAAAATGTTCTGCTAGGGGAACTCTTAAAATCAGCAAAGATGCAGCTCTTTCTCCAAGAAGTAGAGATGAAGGGGGTGAAAAAAGCGAGATCATAATGGCAATATGATGGTTGCTGCCAATAAGTGCGGTTGCAGGTTATTTTCCAGCTAATGAAGCGGAGGTACGGGTGGGAATTTTTGCCTCGCAGTTGGCTGTGGATATGAGCTTCAGAGAGATTATTGTTACAATTCCACATTGCCTAGACACAACCTTGGCAAGAGCTTAATAAGTCCCAAGGCCCCCTCCCCATGCAAGCTGGTTTTCAAGGGTTAATTCTACCTTGGTGACCAATTTTCAGGTGGTTTGTATCAATGATACTCAAAACATTGCATTGCCATCAGTAATGGACTAAATCAAGATTCAGTCCTCCCCGCTTATTTGGTACTCAGTCATTGCAGTTAAAGGATTTAATTCTGACATTAGTTACACACAATTTTGCTCGTCATGCCCTCTCTCAACCAGAAGAGTTTAGTTTGGATAGAAGATCTTCCTCAGTGTATGTATTTTGTTAGTTGTTATGAATGACTATTCTTTTTCTTCAGCTAATTAATGAAAATAATATGAAATGAAATGAAACATTAACATTAAATTAAAATAATATGGACATAATTTAGATTCAGTATTTCATCAGTTGAGTTCAAAGCAAAGAAAAATACAATAGAACCAAAATTCCAACAGGTTTCATGTCATCACCAAGAAAGTATGCAGCAATGCTAAAAAAACATTGGAAAGATACAACACTACAAGATTTCTTTATACTTGTATCATGACCGGAAAAACCCAAACATTCTTGAATACAATTTTATGGTTTTTGTTTTTAGAACAGTTAGTATAAATACAGAAGATAAGTTGAAAACAATGAAAGTTGAAAAACTTTTAGTGCTCTGGCTTGAAATAATATATTACAGATTACAAGAATCAAGAAGATATTTCAAGCAAAAGGATGCATAAAGAATCTACAGTCCAAATTGTCCAAATAGTTGAATTGATTTTTGTTTTTTAATTCTGAATCATGATTTTTGGAAAGAATACAATGGTCTACTATCATCATGGTGCAGTTCAAGTCAAGCCTGAAATCAAGCTCAAGAAGCTGAGCATAAGCCAAATTTTCCAACTCGAGCACAGTTTCATTAGAGCTCTGCTCCTTTGCAGCACCAAGGACATTGATTGTGTGGAAAACAGGAAACATTGACTTTGTGATTTTTTCAAGGGAAAACTGAAGTAGACCAATTAAGGCTTTCACAAGAATATTACAAATACCAACATTATAGGATATCCCAATAACATTTTCAGAAGAAGAATAGGCATGCCGATTTTCTAACTAGAGAAGCAAAAATTTCAAGACCCCAAAGAATGCACAGAACATGCTCAATTATATGTAAATAGAGGATGTGAATATAGTTCGGTAAATAATGACTATAAGTATGAAAAGTAACCCTAGTTGGTGAATCACAATTATATATTACTAGATAATAGTGTTGATAATTGATTATTAATTCCACATCTATGTAAAAAATGAAATGATGAGCTCCACAACAGCACCCAAGCAAAATTATAATATTTGCAACATTTCACATGTTAAAACAAGCTAGGAAATCTTCACCTCAAATACTCAATTATTAAAGCAAAAGTGTTAATCATGACCAGAAAAGTTCAAAATATGTCTTCAATATTCATTCAATTAGTTCAGATAGTAAAAAGAACTTACCAAACTAGTACCATATGTCTCAGTCTTGGCATATCTTCTTGGATATATTCTAAAATCAACAGCTAAGATACAAAGGCAAGTCACAACCATCTGTAGCAGCATTGAATCTTGTAAGAACATAAGGATTTGTACCAAAAATATGATATTAATGCATAAAGCTTCTAGATGGGATAAGATTGAATACCACAACAACCCTGTAAGATGAAATGGTTGTCCTAAGAGAAAGGGACCCTTCAGAATAAGAAGCGGATGTTATAACCCTGCATTGAAGTCCAAAATAATATTCAGTGTACTACCTAAGTTTCAGCTGCTATGAGACAATTTAGATTATTATAAATGTCGCACTAAGTTGCATTCCGATAAAATAATAATAACACTATCAATTAGGTTATATGACTTACAAGTTCTACCTTTTAGCTGCAATTGAGAAAATGAGTACCATCAAAAAGATTGTCAACATAAATATCCATTCAGATAGAACCTGACACAGATAATTTAAAAACAATTCAAAACCAGAACATACTTTTTTATGGGAAGTTAAAAGTTAACTTACATAATAACCTGACTTCAGAATGACCTATGATTTAAATGAGCAGAACCACATCAACGGGCAATTTAATGTGAAACCATACATCTAAACCAATTAACAAAGACAAATGAGGTAGTTTTTGGACTTGAGTTACCACAAATGATCAGTATCCACAACAGGGGAATCAATATAGACAACATGTCATCTATCCCAGATCACTGATGCATAATGGTGCTACAATTCTGACCAAAATAAAACTAAGAAACCCTACTGAAGGGAGTTGGACTCAAATGCCCAACCAATTCTTACAATAATTCCTCAAATAACTAACCATAGCCAAACATTTCTACAGGAGTTTAGATAATAGCTTTTAGACAACAATATATATTTCCACGGTAAATACGATTCCTAAGTAGATTCAGATTGCAGTTTCCCCACATTAATTTCGACGAAAAGCTAAGTCTTTGCTTCTACGCACTTACAGTAAGAGACAAAAGCATTGGCAGAATAACGAACAGAAAATCCACAGTTAAACTAGCCAAGTAATTTCCCAAACTTTTAGATCCAGAAACCGCATCATCAGCTTTCTTTCTTGATGTCCTCACAAAATCAAAGTCTATTAAAAGTGGAGAATAAAGAAAATTGGCATTAATTGCATTCTCACAAATAATAGACAGTAACTAAACAAAATGTAATTCAAAACAATGAAAAGAATCTGATAAAATTTGAAACAAAGAAAAATAACCTAATAGTAAACTAAGCAGCTATTTCTCATGTTTTGTCCACTAATTCTGGGAGAAAGAATCATGAAGTAGCTAATGGTTACAGAAGGGCTACTACAAAAATCATGCGTTATATAATTCGACATCATTGTAGGCAGCAAGTTAGATGCAATAATTGAAAGATAATTGTGGAACCGTGATAATTTTATTCAATAATAAAACTCAACTAAAATAAACATTGAAAAGAAAAATCAAATTGATAGCACTAAAATTACCAGTTTTACTATGGAAACAATGGATAGAGCGCCGTAGAACGAAGAGAAGCTAAAAAGGGAAAGTAAATCAAAATCAGAAGAGGAAGCAAATGAAACAATACTGATATCTAATTAACTGATTAACTAAGGACAGTGAAGGGTAAAGTTGTGTACAGGCACAACAGTGGAAAGAGCAGCAATTTCAAGCATGGAAGATCCACTCAAATTGCTAACAAATCTGACAACAAACGAAACAAGTTAGCAAATATAGATACAATGAGTAAAACAAAACCGAGAGATGAAAAGATTACTCTTCTTTCAGCCGCTTGTTGGGATTGAAAGACTTGGAAAGAGAATCCATTACTCTTTTTTCTGTTTGGTTGCCTGGAAAGTTAAGGAACTAGAAGTGCAAAAGACAATCAGCCAAAAATCAGAAACTATTGGGAAATTATGATTTTGTCCATGTGTTTTCAAAAATGATCTGTTTTGTCCCCATATTTCGGAAAATAGTCTATTTTGTCTTCATATTTTAGTTTGTTATACTATTTTTTCCTTTGTTATTTTTTCGTAAAATCTCGCTAGATCTCGCAGTCGGCGGCAGTTTTTGGTCACTGGAAAACTCAACAATGACAAAAAGTAGCACATCATGTCTCGTCCAATGCTTTCATAACCGGATAGAGACCAAACCGGTGCCATGACAGGTTCATGGTCAAACTGGGTGGGACCAATTTGACCAGGTTTTAAATTTTTTTTTTTTTTAAAAATGAATATTTTCCAATAAATAAACATGTGAAAATAAGAACTATGAATCATATATATTCTATAGTATGATGTATTTGCACCATCACTCTTATAATTTTGCAAGATGTTGTCTTAGTCTTACATTACATGTAAAATATTCAAAATAATGATAAAGTTGTTGGCAATTACCAACGCTCAAAATTAGAAAACTAATTCTTTAGAGCAGGAGGAAAAGCTTTTACTATGAATAGCACTAACGAGAGCTCTTGAGAAATATAAGCTGCTTATGTTTTATCAAACTAAAAAGCGTAGGGAATATGAAATATTAAACCAATTGGGTAAAAAATTAATAGTATGATCAATGGAGAGTCAAACAAAGGCGGTCCCAGAAGCACTAGCTATCAAAGAAGCAATTATGCGGGCAAGGAATAACAATTTCAGAAGCAGTCTAATAGAAAGTGATACCAAGGAAGGGGATAATTTGATGCTCTCAAGGTGGCAGCAACAATGTTCATATGATAATATTATTCACAACATTCATCCTCTTCAAAAAACTAGATTACTGATAATTATTAAAACACAGCCTTGCTAGAAAAGAGACTTTCTTCTAATATTTGTTTCAATTTGCAAGCCCAATTTTGTGCCTTTTAATAGAATTTTCAATCTCTTTAAAAACAATAATAGAATCAAGCATAAAAAATCTCCTTTTGGTGATGAAACTAAACCGCTCAGCACTTCAGCTAACATAAAAACAATCATCAAACTTAGGCTCGCAAGACACTGAATATCTAATCTTTATGTTCAGTGATTTCAAAGTAATTTGCAAGTACAAGCTAAACCTATCATCAGAATCTTAACAGTGTCACGAAACAAAATGCAAATGCAAATCAAAGATAGATATAAAAGGAATCATCAATTATAATTAAAACCCATCTCTAATTATCAGTTTATCAAAAATTATTTCTCATGACAACCACTGGATGTAAATCATAGCCCTAGTAAAAGAACCAGAAATGAAGCAAGTGCAGGTGGGATTTCTCTCAAGTTGTAAACCATGGGACTAAAAATGTATATTCAGCAAGTTTCAAACAAATATATACAAATAATAATAACACACACCTGCAGCAAAGGTATGGAAGGCGACGGCACCCAGTGGCGGCGGAGGCGGAAGGAATGACTGGTTAGAAAGAGTGGTCGACGGCGTTAGGGATTTTGAGCTTTCTTATCAACTGCAATCAACGAATCGTCAAACGAAAGGACTGCAGACAGATAAGGTTTTTAATTTTTACTGTGTATCGACGGAATGGCCGGCGTCTGCTGCGCTGGAGCTCACTGTGGGTGTGGCGGAAGGTGAAGGAAGCAGGCTGCGAGAGAGGGTGATTAGAGAAGTTCAACGAAGAAGAGAACAGAGTTTTTGGGTTTAAGTAGTGGTGGCCACGGGCCGGGCCGGTTCCGGGCCGCGGCCCGCCGGGCCACGGTTCAAGGTTCAGTGAACCGTAACCGGCCCGCCGAACCGGCGGTTCGACGGACCGGCGGTTCAGGTTAACCGGCGGTTAAATTTCGGGCTAAAAAACCGGCGGTTAAACTGGCGGTTCATGACGGTTAACCGGCGGTTCATGGCGGTTCGATTCAAAAAGCCCGCCGGTTGGCTCACGGTTCACGGGCCTCCACGGCTACGGTTCAAAAAATTCTCGAACCTGAACCGGCCTGGCCATCGGCCGGTTCAGGTTACGGTTCAAGGCGGGCCGGTTTTTCACGGTTACGGGCCGGTTCGAAAACGGGCCGGTATTGCCACCTCTAGGTTTAAGTTAAAAAATTACAGAAACGACGTAGGTCATGGGACCGGCCAGTCCGATCAACCGGTTCAAATTGGTTCACCGGTTCAATCTATCTTCTGTCTTATTTCCGAGCTATTATTTCAATTTCAAACGAACTAGTACCCGATTCCTACTAGGGCTACAAACGAGGCGAGCTGTTCGCGAGCCGAGCCGTTTACGAGCGACTCGGTTTTCGCTCGACTCAAGGTTCGGATTGATAATAAACGAGCCGAACTTGAGCCGAAAATTTAGGCTCGTTTAATAAATGAGCCGAGCTCGAGCCGAACAGTTAGGCTCGCAAGTCGGCTCGTGAACAGCTCGTTTAAAAAAACTTGTTGACGCGGACCCAATAGCTCGCAATGGCTAGAAAACCCGAGTTACCCGTTTGATAGAAGAAACAAGGTCAAGAATAATCCACCTTCCCTCACGACCCAACACCTCGCAATGGATGAAGAACCGCTCGTACGCAAAGGAT